>JAVQJG010016568.1:0-17686 GCA_036024015.1 Craterocephalus amniculus | reverse complement strand
AGCCAATGGGAAATTGCTCTGTTTTGGAGCCAGCCCCTAGCGGATGAAGAGGGAACTGCAATATTTTTCACTTCCGCATGGGCATCACGTTTCCAAGCGGGAGGTTGTCGCTTGGTTTCTACCGATGCAAAAATAAAAAGATTATCCTATTTAAACACCAACCAGCAGAACCAACCGATGAAAAAAAAACTACTCATTAATGTCTAAAATAAGTAGTGGATTAATGTCTGACCGATGAGTGTGCGAACAGGGTTGTTCTGCTTCCACAGGTCAGAAATTTGCCCCCTCAGCAGATCCTGGCTGTCCTGAGGCAGCGCTCCTCCTCCCTGGCTGCTCACTGCGTCGCTCATCTGCTTCAGCACCACGTCTCCAATCCCCAACAGGGCCCTCCTCAGGTCAGCTTCCCTAGAGCACCAGAAACTAGCATTACACCACAGAGCCGACGTATATCAGGTTACAGATGTGGGATTCCTCTCTAAAGACATTTAGAAGAAATAAAATGCTACTAAAGATGGTTTTGGGGGGGGGTGCTTGGAGCATATGGTGGGCTGCTGCTCTACAACAGTCATCGTCTGATGACAGGACTTGTCTTGAACAGAAAGAATGAGGTTAGTTGTATCTGTGCTGACAAGCTTGTGGCCTCCTCACTCATACGATACCTGCTCCCCGTGACGGCCAGTGCATGCATCACCACTTCCTCCTCTTACCTGGTGTGACTGCCCTCCAGCAGGGCAGTGACAGACTGCCTGAGTTTACCAACAAAGCCTTGCAGGCAGAAAGGGGCGCTCCTGAACTGAGCGCCGGTCAGAAGCAGCACAGACGCCTCCAGGACCAGCATCTGCAGCTGCTGGGTCAGAGAGTCCAAACGGGCTCGGTCCATCAGCACCGTCTGTGTGTGGAACACAAACGGGTTCATGTCTTTATCAGGAATATGAGCTCTGAGTCAGAAAAACAGCTGAAACTGCCATCCCATGGGAAGATGGAGGTGTGCGGTTATTCCGAGATTCTCGGAAGAACTTCATGGATAAACTGTTAACATACACAGCTACACTAATGAATATGCAGCCTCAGAAGCTTTGATAGTTTTCTTTTATAGAAATACAAGCTTAAGATAATTGATCAGTAAAAACTGAAAACATTCCCAGCGATCGTATGCTGGGTAATGAGTGTTTGAGCTCAGCTTACAGCTCTGAGTTGATGCACGTGATAAAACAGGGTTTGAGCTGCTGCTGGACGGGAGCCGTAATATCCTCTCTCATACGCAAACATTGGGCAGGATTTGGAGAGATGTGCAGAGTAGAGTTGTTCTGATACCGATACCAGTATCAGAAATGCCTCCGATACCACCCCAAATTCCGGTATCGGTATTGGTGAGAACTGGCGTTCAGGCACCAATTCGATACCATGTAATTTATGAAAATAAGTATGTATTTACTGATTATCTCTATTAGCTCTGACAGTTCTTCTTCATTGTTCTTAAAACAGTTACACTATGGAGTCGATAGTAACGATGTCAGCCGTGGCAGTATTTTACACTGGATTCTCCCACCAGCAAGACTGCATTTGAAGATAAATGGCTTCAGTTTGCTGGATTCATTCATGTTTTACAAAGAGTTTAACCTGAGCCAGGCCTTACCACATTGCTAATCATATTACAGTCATGCAGGTGTAATATGACATTTGTTTTATAATATAGTGGTATCGGTACTTGATATCAGCCGATACCCATAGCACAAGTATCAGAATCGGCAGGAAAAAAATGGTATCGGAACATCTCTAGTGCAGAGCAGCTGAATATTCCCCTTAAATCACTAAGATATCACCCAGAGTAATCAAATCCTGACTGCCGCTGACCTCGGGGTATTTCTGTTCCTGTGGGTCCCAGCTCAGCAGACGCATGTAGGCCCGGTTGAGGACAGCGGTGGCGCTGAGCAGATGCTGACTCTCAGAAGCAGGAGAACCAGCCTGAGCTCTGATTGCTGACGCCTCCTCCGAGGCTGCTGCTTCAAGCCAAGCTGTGGTGTTGTCTAAAGAAGCTGAGGAAGAAAGAGACCCATCAAAATGATGGCTGACGAGTGGTTTGCGGGAACCAAGCAGCAACGATGACAAAACTGTGCACATTCTCCTAAAATCTTGGGGGTTCATGTGTGAAAATAGCTTAAATCGTAAGTCTCTTTGCTGGTCTGGTGTGTAGGATTTAAGTAGGTCTTCTGGCAGGAATGCAGTGTCATTTTCATAAACACAGAACATGAAAGTTATTCATTTCTACAGACAGCGTGGGGCTTCTTTCATGTAGTCTGCTTACAAGGTGAGCTGGGCTTGTATTCAGTTGTTTACAATTCATGAAAAGAAGTATCTGAAACTCCGTTTTTTTTGTCAAATGTGCTAATATAACACCTCTTCCTTGTAAAGTACAAAACTCAGTTCCAGTGAAGTTGAGAAGGTGTGTTAATTGCAAATAAAAATTGATTCAAGTAAATTGCAAATTCTTTTCAACCCATATTTAAATAAATGCACAGCAAAGACAACATATTTATTGTCTTCACTCATAAACTTTATTGTTTTGGGAGAAAATCATCAACGCTATAATTTGATGACAGCAACACGTGCCAAAATAGTTGGGACAGGTGTCAGTAACTACAAAGAAATTGGATGAATGGAAATCAAACAACTTTGCAGGTGAACAGATGAATTAGTAACAGGTGAGAGTCGTTACTGGGTATAAAAAAGGGAGACCCGAACAAGCTAAGTCATTCACATGCAAGGGTGGGGCGAGGTTCACCTCTTTGTGAACAACTACGTGAGCAAATTGTTGAACAGTACGGCTGCACGATTATGGTCAAAATATTAATCACGATTATTTTGATCAATATTGTGATCACGATTATTAATCACGATCATTCATTGTGCCTGAAAACATGTCTGTTTTTTTTATTGCATCAAATATAAACAATGTGGCTACAAATCTTAGAGAAAAATGACATTTAAAATTAAAATAGATGATAATTAATACAAAAGAATCACTCAGTACTTCTGCATTCAGAAGCACTAACAGAATATATAATGCATTATTTTTATACAATTATATATTATTTAATTATCAATCAATTTTCTCCATTTAGTTTAGCTTTGATTAATTAAGAGTCCAACATGTCACTTTTTTAACAGTTTTTGTCCTCCCTCTTCATAAATATGACTAATACCCAGCAGTTATCAGGGCAGGATCATTAGCAGCATCCTCAGGCTGAACATGGAGAAGGTTAGCGTCTCCTTCTCGGACTGCAGCTCAGAGCTGCTGCTGCTGCGCGAGCGCTTCACAACGGGGGAGGGAGGGGGAGCAGCAGGACGCGCTGCTCACGGAGAAAACGCAAACTATATGTGAACTATACGAGTATCATGTAACGGCAGAAAAAGTCACTAGATTTGTTGCTTGTCTACTTAAAAAAAAAACCCTGCCGGAGTCATCTGAAAACTCGCTAAATATAGCAACGACGTAGCTTAGTTAGCTAGACTGCTAGCTGCTGCTGTAGGGTGTGTGTGCACTGGCTTGTTGTCGTTTAGGGAGCTTGAAGCCTGAAGCGTTGCGTCGCCCCTGGTGGTTGGCAGACTGCTGGTTGAAAGCGTGTGTGATGATAAGAGATGCAGCAGCGGAGCTCCTATTTTGAATGTTTAATATCGTGACGATCAAGCTCATTTAATTGTGGCCACCAAAATAGTGATCACGATCAAAATTCGATTAATTGTGCAGCCCTAATTCATAATATCAGGTATAGCTCCTTTAATAGGCTGACTGGCAAATTCCACATAGGCTACTCTGCTCCGTTGCACAGAGCCCAGTAATTATGTTGCCATGTTCAATGAGCAGCATTTCATAATCAACTCTGACTCTCCGTCGCAGTGGAGCCAAATTGGAAACTAGTCCATTTTTCTGTGCAGTATTGCAGCTTATCAACGCTCCCACATTGTCCACTCCTACGCCCGCCTGTCCAGCTCCTGTAGAGACAAATCGACATGTATGTAGATATATAGACATATCTCATGCTGTTATGGCTTCACTTGTGTTGGTGTCATGCAAGTATGAGGCCGCGCTTGAAAACCCGGCTGTCGGTTGGCAGTCCGACTTGCAGTGTAAATGCTTTTCTGAATGTGCTGGACCATTCAGGACAGTACCACACCGTAGCGACCCATGCCGTACCCCTCATTGGAAACAAGGTATTACTGAGTAAAAATTGCAGGTCCTGAAAAGCCTATTTAGCTTCCTCCACCCAGTAGATGTTATTTGGGCTCCGGGAACCTGTCATGTCAGTCAGAGGTGCTGCCCTGGCAGAAAAATGAGGAATAAAGTGTGATAGAAACCTGCCACCCCCAAGAAGTATCTTAACTGCTTTCTTGTGTCTGGCAAGGGACTGGACTTTATGGCAGCAATTTTATTAACTTGTGGCTTTCTGAGGTGTTCCTCCCAGGTGGAACTTAAAATGACAATGTCGTCAAGGTAAGCTGCAGCAAAATCAGACATGCCAGACAGTACCTCATCAATCAGTCTCTGGAACGTTGCTAGGGCGCTATGCAGTCCAAAGGGCATAATAGTAAACTGAAACTGGCACCGTGGTGTCTGGAACGCAGTCGGCTCTGTTGTGTGCTCTGTAGGTGAAACCTCCCAGTAACCATTACAGAGGTCTTTGATGGTCAGAAATCTGTCTTTCCCCAGGCGCTCAAGCATGCTATCAACGCAGGGAGTCAGATATGAATCAAATTGTGATACTACTACTACAACTGTCAGTTAGCAGACGCTTTTAATCAAAGCGACTTACATTTGAGAGAACAACACAAGCAAGCAAGCAAGAAAGAAAGAGTAGGAAACAGCATGAACAGGTGGACCGCCTGGAGTCCAGCTGGACTTTGATGTGCTGAGTAAGTTTTTTTTTTGTTTTGTTTTGACAGACAATGAGCTCAGTTTTGGAGGGATTAAGGTGAAGGAGGTGCTCCTTCATCCATGCTGAGATATCAGAGAGGCAAGCAGATATCCCCATTGAGATGGTGGTATCTTACCGTCTGGGAAAAAGTAAAGGAGTAGCTGAGTTTTGTCAGCATAGCAGTGGTAGAAGAAACCATGAGAGCTGATTATCTCCCCTTAACTAGGGTTGTATAAAAAGTAGAGGAGAGGGCCAAGCACAGAATCCTGTTGAACACCTGTTGCCAGCTCATTCAGTTCGGACATTTGTCCTTGCCATGAGCCTCTGAATGATCTTTCTACGAGGTATGATGTAGAAAGATCCGGTAGATTTCCACTTGGGCCGGGTTGAGCGAGGATTTTTTCAGCAGCGTAGAGACCCTGGCCTGATCAAAGGCAGATATGCTATTTGATCAAAGGCAGATATGCTATACAGGTACCTGAAGTTGATACAAAAGTGTATACTGCCATCCTTCTGAACCAGGATCACTGGGTTGCAACATCAGCTCTTTGATTGTTCAATAATTCCAAGTGACAGCATCGAGTGGACTTCCTCTTTCAGGGAAGCCAGAAGCCGTTCAGGTATTCTGTGAGTAATTTGTCTGACGCAAGCTCCATCTTTGAATAACAATATCATGCTAAAAAAATATCTGCTTTATCAGGATTTTCTTTGAATACTTTTGAATTGCACAGACTTCTCACCTGAGTGTGCTTTTCAGCAGATAGATGTTGAGAAGTGGGTGCAGGCAGATACTGTTCATCTACTTCCTCAACCTCTGGAACCGTACCGTACCGTTCTCTTCCGCTTATTCGGGGTCGGGTCACGGGGGCAGCAGCCTAAGCAGGGAAGCCCAGACTTCCCTCTCCCCAGCCACATCCCCCAACTCATCCGGAGGGATCCCGAGGCGTTCCCAGTCCAGCCGAGAGATATAATCCCTCCAGCGTGTCCTGGGCCTACCCCGAGGTCTCCTCCCGATAGCAGCTGCTATGATTATACTGTATAAAATTGAGTTAATGCACAGCAGTGAAGTCACCACTGTAACATATGCTGCTTCCGTTAAGGTCTTATGTTAGCAAGACCACAGTCTACATATTATACTGTATAGAAGTATTGCATCAGCATAAATCTGTGGTGAAAGGTGCTAATCAAGACTGCATGTACTCAAAATAGCTAGCACATGATGAAATAATATATCATGAAGAGGTGTTGAACTATTTAGTAGCTGAAATCCAATATGCTGAAGCTGGTCTCCTTGGATTCCAGATATGACTCAGCACACGCATAAACTGCTGTCGCAGCCTTTTAAAACATGTTTCAGGCATTCAAATCAAGATGACAGGAATCCATACAAAATATATCAGCACTGAACTTTTACCAGTTGCATTCTCTTTATTCTTTTCATCATTTCATTTTGATTGAAGCTTATATTTTATTTCTAAAAAAATTATTTACAGCTTGTACAAAGTAAAGCCAGTTAAATAGGCCTTGGTCATAGCAGAAAAACCGATTAAAGAAATGTCTCTCCTTTTTCCTTCTCTGATAACCAAAGAAAAATGTGTAAAAAAAATCAGAATGAATTGAGAATTGAAAAATAAGGGGGCAAAATTCAATGATGAAAAATTAAGGAAATTGTAAAATTGCTTATTTTTTTAAATTGACAGATTTATTTATTTAAAAATCTTAAAAAAGATCAGTTATCTAAAAATCAATTTTCTTTATAATTTTACTTTATTTTTTTCAAAATATTTAATCACAATTATTTTAGAATAGTGTTGTTAGACATTCGATGTTTGTAGCAACAAGATTTTAAGTCCTTTGTCCACATTCTATTCTAATTCTTTTCTTTGTTTAACCAAAATGTGTAAAAAAAATCTAAATGAATTGAGAATTAACAAATGATGAATCAAAATTAAATTATAAAAAATTGAGGAAACTTTAAAATTGCTTCTTTTTTTAAATTGACAGATTACCTAAACAAGAAAAATAAAAATCAATTTTCTTGATAATTCTACTTAATTTATTTTTCTAAAGATGTTATCAAAATTATTTTAGAATGGTGTTGTAAGTCATTCGATGTTCGTAGTTACAAGAGTTTATGTCCTTTGTCCACATCCTTACAAAAATATGTTATTTTTTGAGACAAAGCTGAATCATTTGTGATCTCAAGCGCCAAAATGAATGTTTTGATTATTTCTCTTGTTCTGGTTTAACGACTAAATTTGACATACTTTCCATATAAATCTCCCAAAACAATATAAAAATCCGCCTGGTGACAATATAATAAGTAAAACAAACACAAGCTGATCCAACAGTTGTTTTTAATGGATCATGTCAGTGAACCTCAAATTGACAATGTACCAACTGATAGGAACATAAAACATGGGAGAAAACAAAAAGAGCAGCAGGATTCAGACAATAAAAGGGACACATTGGAGAAGGGAATCATGTCTGTGAGATCCTTCGAAGGAGGAGCATGGTTGGGCCTTTCTGTTATGAAAAATGTCAGAAAGTTCAAAACGGAAGGAAGGAGGGATACATGAAAGAAAGAGAAAAAGTGTTTACTAATGTCCTTTAATGTAATTTAAGGCACCAGCACAACCCTCATGGTGTTGGTGTAACCGGAGCCTGGGCGCCAGCCGGTCACAACAATAGCCACGTCACCGGACTTGAAGAATTTGCGGTGTTTGCCTAAAAAATGGTTAAAAAAAGGAAAGAAAAATAATTTTTTAAAAATGAATATGATGCTTGTAACAGTTCGACAAAGCTATAAAATAAAATCCTCTTCACTAAATATGATTTTCATAAATAAATTTACACTCACCATATTCCAGGGCAAAGTTGACACGCATATCGACATCCTCGGCCCAGACATCATTGGCAGGCTTGTTGTAGAACACGGGGTAGACACTGCGGTACAGGTGAGACTGGCGGGCGGTCTGGCCGCAGCGGGTCACGGCAATGATGGGAGCACGTGGCCTGTATCTTGACAGCATGTAAGCAGACCTGTGGGCAGCAGGGAGAGGTTCATTACAAAGAGGCAGAACAACGGTGTAAAACTCTGCAACGCTAACATCGCTTCACCTTCTCTTACCTATAAGTTGTCCTTAAAGGTGCATCATTGTACATTATATAAGGAACAACTCATGAATTAAAGCCAAATATTCAGCCTTCTTTTGATCTTTTTGAAAACACTGCTGAAACCATTCACCTACTCTTTGGGCAGTGAGCTAACTGCCGATTATAGTTCAGACCAATATCATTACATTGTAACAATAATCCAAAAGTTTGGAATAAATGATGAAATGTTAAAATAGTTAAACCATGCAGTACAGACATCAGGCTTTTAGATCCATTGTTGATATTGGATATGAGCAGTGACTAGAGGGACTACTGTAATTATGAAATAAGTCCAGGAGATAGTACATGTGTGTCACATGTCTCAAGGATGATCCTCCAAATGGCGGGGAATGAACAGAGCGTTAAAATTAGCTCCTAAAATGTCAGGGTTTAAGTTTCAAAAGGTCGCAAGTAGAGAACAGATTGAGTGCAGTGAAATTTGGCACACTGCATACAGTATGAGCTGGGGACTTGTCTCAGGGAAAGATCGCAGGCAGCGGGATAGAAACATAATTCATCAGTTTCATCGCTCACAGTGGGTGGTATGGATACTATTACTCAGAACTTTATCGAGAAGTTACAGCGAGGATATACCTTCCAGTCTTGGTGAGCACAATGATGGCACTGGCACAGCACTTGAAGGAAGCCTCGACAGTCCCGATGGCAACGCTCTCTGTGGGGTCACGGGTCAGATGGGATGTGCGGCGCAGCTCCTCGAACATCTGCCTGTGGAACATGGCGGCTTCGGCTTCGCGGGAAATCTGAATATTTGAATCATTTGAATCATCATTGGTGACGGATTGTGTTTGCATAGATACTTGAAAGTGTGATTAGTTTGTACTCTAAAGGGCAAAAGAAAGTATATTTAACCTAAGTGCAGAGTTCTTAATCCCTGAAAGCACACAGGGATGTGAAACTTAACAACAGCTGCAGCCATCATGGCCAGCAGCGGCTGATGTGCACAGCAGGCACTCAAACACTAACTTAGAAATATGATCATACAAGTATATTGTATGATACACAATATACTGTTTGGTGGAAGACTAGGCGGAGGACAAACATACTCAAAAGAAGTACTTTTATTTCCTTTTTTACCAGTCTTCAGATATTGAATCACTAACATGACAATGGTGTGAGAGCCATTAAGAATTTCCTTTGGCAAAACTGACAATAAAGACCTTCCTCATTTATTTATGAAGGAAAATTATCCAAATTTGCATATATGCTAAGTGCTTAATATACGTAAACCTCTCATATGGAAGTAAAAAACTTCAGCATCAGGTATTTTAAATCTGTGGAATAGTGAACAGCAGTGAGTGGTGTTTTTTTTAACCCCTTGATGCATAGCGTCCACTATAGTGAACATATATTCAAAGGCTGCTTTCTAGTTTAATGCATGGGTGTATATTTGCAAATTAGTCACTTCACTGGTCATTGGTGTATCATCCAACCACTCGCTGTAGAATGAATAAATATATGATTAAATCTTAAATATTTCCAAAACAAAATAACACAACTATATATTTCTACAGAAAACGTATAATTTATAAATATTACAAAAATTATTGTAGGAGTAAAATACTGTGTGTGAAAAAAATGTGGTGTTTTTATAATAGTTTATGTGTCAGAGGATTAATATGCAGGGATCTTCAAGTTCAGACTTAACAAGACATTTTTGTGAAAATTATGTTTGTAATGCCTTTGGGTAAAAAGTGGCCAGTATGTGAACAGAAACTTTGAAAATGTTGTCTAATATAGATGTTTGTATCTCAAAAATCAGGAGAACCCTCCTCAAGAAAGGCAGATATGAAAGGGTTGGGAGGAGGAAGTGATTCAATTTAACAATATCCCAGGGATAGAAAGAAGTGAGTTACAGAGAACGGATCACTACTCCTAATTACTGGAAATATTTAGCTGTAGCTACTATAGCACAATGTAATCAACATTACATACAGCTAACTTACAGACAATTGGTGTCATTTGCCTTTACGCAACTTAAGGAGTTTGTGAAAATCTGATGATGTTTTCGGTCATTTTTTATACAGAAAAATTATGGAAAGTTGTCTTCAGACTTTCAAACACCACAGCATATCAGTACTTCCATATCATCTAAGGCCTCAGTTATTCAGTTAAAGGAAGGGATACCATTCTGGATTCATGGCTACAATAAAAATGTTCTGAGCACAAGATGTATGGACCTTGTAAAGGAGAATGCTAAAATAATCCTTCATTTTTATGCTTCCTTTGCACACTGGCTGCTGCAGTAGAATCAAACAGTATGGGAACAATTTTTGCATAAAACTGATAAAACATGAAAAAACATTGGTTATCTTCTATTATGACTCTTAACAACGGATGTGATGTTACAAAGCAGACAAAGAGCCAGTCTTACCATGTGATGTGTGCGCACAGCCTCCAGTGGGTAGTCTCCCTTGGCGGTCTCACCACTCAGCATGATGCAGTCATTGCCGTCCAGCACGGCATTGGCAACATCGCTGGCCTCAGCACGGGTGGGACGGGGCTTCTTGGTCATGCTCTCCAGCATCTTTTATTAGAGAAACAAAACAACATTCACATCTGCAAACACACTTCTTCCCCGTCTAGATTGTACTCCTACACATGACAACAATGACCTGTGTGGCACAGATGATGGGCTTTCCGATCCTGTTGCACCTGCCAGTCATCATCTTCTGGGCGAGGAAGACCTTTTCTGTTGGGATCTCAATGCCCAGGTCTCCCCGAGCCACCATGATGCCATCGCTAGCCTCCAGGATCTCATCAAACCTAACAAAGAAAAAAAAAATTGCTCGACACTTATAAAAACTCTCACATTGGTTCTGTGGTGACTGCTGGTAATCCACTCACCTGCGCACGCCCTCGTGGTTCTCCAGCTTGCTGATGATCTTGATGTCCTTGCCCTTATCACCCAGTGCCTTCCTGACAGCTTGAACGTCAGCAGCCTTACGGATGAATGAGGCGAAGACCATGTCGACACCCTGCTCCACGCCGAACTGCAGGTCCTGCAGGTCCTTCTCAGACAGGGCCGGCAGGTCAACAGCAGCTCCGGGGAGGTTGACACCCTTCTTGCTACCGAGCATACCGCCATTCTCAATCTCACATGTAATGTAGTCATTACCTTAGAAGAAACACAATACATGGAAATTCCCATAGTCAAACACAAAAAAACTAAAAAGTAAAAATAAAGAAAAAACATTTTTCGGGGGGGAAAAAAAGCTGATTGTTGGTGTGCTTACCAATTTCTTTGGCTTTCAGGGAAATCAGACCATCATCAACATAGATGTGGCTTCCGGTCTGTGCAACCTTAGTGATGTTCTTGTAGTCGAGCCACAGAATCTTCTCATCACAGTTCTCCTTGTACTGGTCGTCCAGTGTGATTTTGATGGTTTCACCCTTCTTGAGCTCCACCTCGGCAGTGCCACTCTGAATAAGATCAGAAGAGACTCATACAGCTACTTGTTCTCCATAAATGAAACAGAAACAGAAATGGCCTAATGCGAGGGCAGATGATTTGACGTGAACTCACGCCCTTGATAAGACCGGTCCTGATTTCTGGTCCCTTGGTGTCCAGAGCGATGGCCACAGGTCTGTACTCATAAGATCCTGCTCCGAAGCTCTCGGTTGCCTCACGGACATTCTTGATGGTCTCAGCATGGTACTGTAAAATAAACAAATCTCATCATGCATAAAACCTCTGTGTAAATCTACTTTGAAGATCCTTTTTCTGAGTCTGTTTCAACCATTGACTGTGTGGTTTAAACAGACAAAAGGTTATCTCTAAATGTGTCACACTCTAAAAAAGTAAACTGATGCTAGCTGGACAACAGGTGGCCACACAGGCACACATAGAGCTTGACACTGACTGCAAAACTAAATGTATAACTGCAATACATTTTTAGCACATGAATTGCTGTTTCCTTGTTCTAAAAATAGTTGAAATAGACTGCTAAGGTGCAGCTGTTTCCAGCTAAATAATACAAAAATGCAAAAGGCTGTCACCTGTTTGCATGGATAAGGTGGATATCACATGAAAAAAGAACAGCCTTAGAAATTAAAACTGTCAATGCCAACTGCAGCTCTCAGTCAGTGTCGACGCCACACTGTTTCTTCGCTACATGCCTTCTTCTCCTACTGTTGCTGCGAGGGTGACTCCTATTTTTAGCTGTACTAACAACTGCCACACCAATGATAGAGGTCACACTTATTTTTTCCCCTCAGAACAAATCTTACTCACACTTTGTTGCAATTTTCTGGAGTTATAATCACTGGTTGAGCCAACACATTTTTCATTTATCTGAGCAAAGCTTACTTTGCACGTACAACTTAAAAGACTAAACTAAGTCTTTTAAGATTTAAGTACCAACCATGTGTGTCCACTCAGGTGTCACTGGAAGAGTCGTGACTTTTAAAGGCAAAGGGTCAGTGGTGTTAGGTCAACCTCAGAGCTACAGTTGGCCTCTGAGCTTCAATACAGGCCTAATACTGAATGATCAAGTACAAGCTTACAGATCAGATAACAGAAAGTTACCAGGCCACAGGAAATGTCACACTGACTGCTGCTTCCAACTGTAAAGGGTAAATCATCATAGAAATGCTTGCAGGGGGCTTGTCACTGTTGAACCTTTTGAGCTCAGTTTGAATTTAATCTCCTCAGAGTGTTAACTTTTATTTTTAATGCTCACAGCTTTGATATTACAGAAGGTATTTTGTCAAGCACATAAATATTTCTTGCTCTTCACTCACTTCATGTGTGCCATGAGAGAAGTTCATTCTTGCAATGTTCATCCCAGCCTTTATCATTTCCTTCAGCATATCCACAGATCGGGAGGCAGGTCCTGCATAAGGACAGTCAGGTTAATGCAATTATGTGGCTGTTTTGAACAAGGTGATGATTACTTTCATGAAATGGGAAAAGACAGTGGTATTTGGTAATGTGTCTTACCGATGGTGCAGACGATGCCGGTGTTGCGAGACACAGCAGGTTCAGAGTCAATGTCCAGCAGACACATGTGCTCAATGTAAGTGTCTGCCATGGCAGCATGCAGCTGCTGGGTATGCATGATGGAAGAGCCTGAATCCTTTGACTTAGACATGACTGGATCCGTGTGTGCAGGAAAAGTCCTATAAGACAAACAACAACAACAACAAAAAAATAGGCATTGATAGGCATGCATAAAATGTGTTGTCATTAAAAGATTAAAACAATGGATTCTGCACTTAATCCAAGGGAAAGAAATGCTAACAACATAATGCCAGAAAGCTTTAAAAACAATAAATAAAAACCAATCTGAATGTAGAAGTGCACAGTCATAATAGTGATGTGGCCTCTTTATGGATTACTTTTAAGTCTCATGCAGTGCCGAGTGTTCATTTAAGCTCACAGAACAGCCTGTGCAAAAAGCAGCACCAACAAGCCTATCTGACTGATGCCTGTCATATTCCATCTCTGCACAAAATACAAAATATGCTTCTCAAATGCAACACTGAGTGACAGCCAGTTGATTGCTGAGCAGGAACACTATATGCCTAGTAATTGCATGTTGTCATTCAATGTAGGATAACCTGTTGTAGCCTATGTGAGTGATGGGAATCTGCTCCTGCTCCCATTAATCCAAAGTTCATGTTTTGTGTTGTGTCATAGAGGCTCTACAATTAAGTATAAGTATGTGATTAAAATGATCAGTTTGTGTAAGCAGCTAAAATGCACAATGCCATTAAAAAATTACATCTCAAAATACTGAAGATCAAATACTGCAACTTTATTACCTACACAGACTCCAGCAAGAGGTAAGAAATTAAGGGGTTATTTGATATTAAACGTCTCTTGTAAAATGCTTAAATACATATGGATTTATATGGACTTCTACTGCTGAGTTATGGTATTAATTATTAGAAATAACATATGACTCTCTTAACCAATAGTTGGGGAAACTGTGTTGAATCAGCACAAAAAGAACAGAGTAAGAATAGTCATTTAAAATAGCTATACAGATCTGAAGAAAGCAAACAATCGTTCCCATGTATAAACACAACACAACAGTTTTCAACGTGATTTCCAATCTTGTAGGTGTTACTAACCTTGTGGATGAACTTTGCTGGGACCGAGGCGCCACCGTCGATTGCGGTTGTCCCGGTTTTTATCCCTGCCGGGACTACTTTCTTGTGCGCGCAACAGCTGGTGAGAGCGCAGGGCCATATTTAGGAACTGTTCAACTAAAAGTCAGTCACTGACGACTCGTTTGAACGTTTTGGGGATTTTTTTGTTTGCGTTTTTAAAATATGTGGTCATTGTTTTCTGTGCCTTCGTATCAAGATAAGTGTCAGGTTTTTTTGGAAAAAATTAGCCAATTCAATTGTAGAGCAGGTGTAAGTTTGACCCGCCTAGCCAATCACGACATATTCTGTTGAAACGTGAGCGCGAGCCTGTCTGCACTTCGGGTCTGACACGTCCTCAGCTATTAGCAAGCGATACTCGATGCCCATAGTGTCATATCTCATAATATTAAGACAAATAAACCCCTGAACACATAGAACAAGATAAATTGGATTGGAGCTTTTGAGATTTACAGCTTTTCGTGCTGCATCTGTCTGATATGATCTGATATTCTTTTTTATTTCATCAATTTATATATGATTGATTTATTTGTTTGAAGCTTTAATGTCATACAGTTCTACAGTATTAGGTTAGGCTACATTCGGGCGGCACCTTGCTCTGTGCTGCCAAAAGAAAAGAAAAAAAAGGATGCTTGCGCCCTATGACACCTATCACTCTCAAACACTGTCCACACGCAGGCCTATATTCCTACGTGTTAATTTGAACCCTAAACTCTTACAAATCTCAGACAGCTTGTTTGGGCAGAAATACAGGAGTGGACATTCATGTTTGATCAACTTTCAGCCAGCAGTGCAGTTTACTTTCTGCAGTTCACCGAATGTCAAATTCCTTGGCATGTCATCTCTATTTGTAAATAAATTTCCTCCACTCTCCTCTTTTATCGATACGTTATCATCTGTTCACACACAATAATTCTTTTATCAATAATCATTTATCACATTTTATGAGTTTCTGCATTCCTGCAACTGTGCAAAAAGCACAGCTTTACAGACTAATGGAGTTATAGTCTGCAGGGAAGTTGATACCAAGCTAAATATTATATGCTGTGATAATTGTGACAAGCTATCACTCAAGTGCATCAGTAGACCCTTGCAGCCCTGCAGTTTTAATATCAACCTACTTGCAAATTATTTAAATGAACAAAATGGCAGTTATATTCAGGCAGCAACACATGACACAACTTCACCAAAAATAAAGTGTAGATGCACCACCCCACCACATATCTGGTTGTCAGTCTGTCAAGGTAAATCATGTTATGCAGATCTGAGCAATGCATGGCTCCATGCAGCATTGGTAACATGCCGTCCAAGCCCATAAAACAAGATCCTCCAAAACCGTTTTTTAACAAATTCCTACATTTCTCTCTTTTATTTAATACAGTAAAAACGTGCTGTTTCTTCCCAATCTGCAATCTGGTAATGCAATCATTTTCTCTTTGCTGAAAGTGGTCCTTACTTTATATATTTATTTTTCATTGATTTTTTTTTGTTATTGTTGTTTTTTGGTTTTGCTTCGTGTGCCTGTTTATAGATCCTCTTTTGTTCCACATCTATCCTACATTCCTTTATTTTTTTTTCTGCCATGATTTTATAACTACCTTAAAAAGAAGAAGATATTTGAAATATTTGTAACCACGTGCAGCTGTAAAGAAAAGGTTCAGGTTTCAAGCTTTTTTAAAAATGAGCTCTGTGGTAACCCCAAACCTAAAGCCTTTATCTGCTGAAAGGGCGCAGATGTCAACTGATGTCTAAACTGAAGGCTGCTAAGTGACTGTATTAAGTGAGCTTAAACTAACCAGGACGTTTATACCTCTAACCTCTTACAGCTAAGATATTATAGATAGAGTAATTTTACAGCACTTGCAGTGTTGTAATTCTTTTTTTTTGGTAAGGATACATTTACAGCCCCAAGAAGGAAGGGAGGATGTGGAGCCACTCACTGCCAAGAAATGCACGTGGTACTGCTTTTAGTTTGAGGGGGATTAAAGGCTGAAATATTTTTTAAAAAAATGAAATAATCCAAGAGCCTCCACTGATGTCATCACAGTTCTGCTTTGTTTTAGCTTAAAACACATACAACCAGTGATCTACCAGTTTTTATAATCAGAATGAATATGTAAGCTTCTAATTTTGTTAAACATTCCAGTGCAGATTTGTTTGTATGCCTTCTTATTTCACATGATACAATCTCAGTACTTTCATTCTCTTCTGTTTTCTCTGTGTCATAGTCTCAAACCTACTGAGTCACAAAACCATGTGATTTTTTTTTAGCCTGTATGACTGTCTGGTAATGGTATATTTGCCCTCGAATAATACTTAAAATACAGTCATAACACTGGTAAAAAAAAATAATAATAAAAAAGAACAATGTTGTTTTTACTGTTTTAAGAAAGGTCACACAAAAGACAGAGAGGCTTTGACTAAAAGAAATTTGCTGAAAACAACAAAAGTATTTGTAACAAAAAAACCCAAACAAAAACTTTTTAAAATCCAGAAATCGTCCTCAGAAAAGTGACCCTATAGACTCTGACATTAAAACAGTAAAGTTGCGTGTGTGGTAAAGTCACTATTTGGGACACTCAACATGCATGTGAGTCTCTGGTTCAATATTTTAACTACAGCGCTCTCTGGTGGTCAACCAGCTGAATTGTGTCTGGCCCCTGTCTCGTACAGGTCTGCAGCCTCAACCTGCAGGACAAAGGGTAGGAGCTGAATTCATGTAAACTGTTTGTGTTCATTTCATACATATTTGATGAAAGCTAGCTTAAAATGAATCATGGTTTATTTCGAACATCTTGGCATATTACATGGAGTATTACAAATCAAAATTAGAATTAGAAAAAAGGGAGAAAATCCATTGGATGGATGGATGGAGAATGTTGCTAATCAGGCCCTGCGACAGACTGGCGACCTGTCCAGGATGTACCCCGCCTCTCGCCCCTTGACAGCTGGGATAGGCTCCAGCACACCCGCGACCCACTTGGATTAAGCGGTTCAGAAAATGGATGGATGGATGTTGCTAATCATCACATTTGAAAATGCACGAGGAAGAGGCATGAGTTTTTTAAAATCCTATCCCTTATTCCATTTTACAGCAAAATGATCCGTTCACTTTCAGTTTTAACATGTTCACAGATACAACTCACAATCATTTTTCATAATATATAAAAAAAACTTAAACAAATAGTGAGAAGTGTAAACCCCAGTGACTGTCAACACCCTTCATCTTACATTGTTAAAACTGTATTTTGTGTGCTTAGAAATTGCTTGAGCCCATCACACAGCTTGTTTTTTTTAATGCAGTTTTTAATGTAAATGCACTTTTACCCATCATTTTACAAACATTGTTATAAAGCAGGTTATGGATTGCTTTATACTTGACTTTTCCTGTTTGAAAACTAATTTATATCAATCAATCAATCAATCAATCAATCAATCAATCAATCAATCAATCAATCAATCAATCAATCAATCAATCAATCAAT
>JAVQJG010016565.1:0-24099 GCA_036024015.1 Craterocephalus amniculus | reverse complement strand
CATATTGATCCAGTTTCTGAGACCTTTTGAATCACTTTGGTGTAAAAACTTTGCTCAAAACTATGTTCAACACCAAACACGTGATACTCATGGTAGCGGTGGACACCAGGGAGCAGAATACTACACGACAATAATTTTGATGCATCACATGGTAATGAATGGTGAATACACAAAACTTTAATAAGTTAATTCCTTTGAATTTATTTATTTATTTCTTTTTTGGCCAGAACTATTATTTTGCCTGAATGACGAATACTATGATGTATGACCAAGTTTTAATGTCACTAGCATAGACGATAATTCAGGACAAATAAAAATGCAAATTAGGTCCTTCAAAATTTTGTTAAAGGACAAAATAAAGACTTCAGAAACATATATTTGTAATTTCATCCCATTATTTTCCCTTTCAATAAACTAAATTGTCTTTTTTTGTTTGTTTTTTTACATAATTTTAAGTGTCTCTTTAAAACATTGAAGTATTACAGTAAACAGTAACAGTGACGCATGGTGTGGAGGCTCCTCCATAACATTAGACCTGAAGGCCGTTAAACATGCTCTAACCGTGTGATAATAGTGTGTGTAGGATACATTTATTTGTCATTTTACATTCAGTATCATTGTAAATCTAAAATCTATAGTAAAAGCGGTTTAGGCCTAAATATGATCATTTGGAAGTTTATTTGCTGAGCTTCATTTGAATAAAATAATGAGATAATAATCATCAAGTCAACAGTAGAAACTTCTGCAGCCAGTCACCCACCAGTCTTTTAAGTTCAACATAGGATGTTTTGTGTTCATACCTGGACATGAGAGCAGCACTGAACAGTCCAGAAGTTCAATAAAGTTAATTTATTTTTTGTAAATTCACAGCTGTGTGCCTGCTGCAAACTCAGCTTATAAATTAATGTTCATAAAAAACTAAAATCACATTTACGGCTGCTTGGAGATATGTTTGAACTGTGGCTAAATGCTCCTTCATTTGAGTTCATAATCAATATACTATTAAGTACCTGAAGAGGCAACTTATACTGAAACATGTATTGTCAAGTTATAATTACTTCTATTTTTTTTATTTTTTACAAAAGATAATTAAACTAATTTGTGCAAAATTAATTATTAGAAATATTGATAATCATCATCTGAGCCAGTTCAAATGAATTAGAATTTAAAGAGGGTAAGTGATTCTTTCTTTAAATAATTTAGAAATATTTTTTTAACCTGTTGTACCTTTATGGCTTCAAAATGCACTTTTTAAAGTTTAAAAATTAAACATACTTTGAGGGGATCATCAAAACAATATGAAAAAGTTTAGGATCATACGATTAATTACATAATAAAATACAAAACATTAAAAGAGAAATGAAATATTAGTAAAGAGGCACACTGTCAACAAATTTAAAAAGTACTTTTAGCAGGGGGTAAGAATAGTGCTAAATAATTTAAGTGCATTAAAATTATTGTGCCTAAAGCAACACTAGAAAGTTTTTTAACCTTAAAACTTTGAGCTTCTGACTGGTTTTGTGGCACACTGACATTTATTCCTGCAGCCTGTGAAACTACACTCCACAGCTGAATAACGCTGCAGCTTTCATCACACGCTAGCAAGCAGATGGTAGCAAGTACAGCGAGGACGAAGATGCTGGATTTAGCCGTCGATAGGGGGCGCGTCTCAGAGAAAAGTTCTGTAGAGTATCTTTAAGATAAATCATTAAAAAAATAAATAAATACGAAAAAATAGCATAACAGAGATGCTCAAATAAAAAACTAAGGAAATTATCATCAGTTGATTAAATAAAAGAAATAAATGCGTAAATAAGATCAATAAAAAATATATTTATCTCAAAATAAATAAAATAAAAGACATTCAGGACAGAAGTGGGGATAAGGGGATAGTTATCTGTTTTATAGTACTACTGTATCTACAGGTTTACCTTCATGTGTGTTTTTTAACATCACGTGAAATTCTTTTCACCAGAAGTAGAGGTTACGTAGGGTGGATTTAAACAGCCTAAATGTTTATTTTATCTGTTGACTGACATATAATTACTAGAATACTCAGGAGTCTGGGGATGACTATGCTGCACTATCAGGAATGATGCATAAGAGTTTTAACCTTTAATTCAGGATCCAATGGGATCACTTCTATTCTATTCAAATCACAAAAACTAAAATATTAAATTACTGGTTTTATTCCTGAGCTCAATCAGACAAAAGAAAAACAATCTGTTCTTTTGATAAAAATATTTGTTACTTGGATGGATACATATTGAACTGATCAGGGCAACTCAGTTCGGTCCTACTGTAGGAGGGCCCCAGTCATGCAGGTTTTCGATGTTCCCTGCTCCAACACACCCGACTCCAACTAATGAGTCATCGTGCAGAGATATGTGGTCTGCAGGATCCATTTGACCTGATTCGGATGTGTTGGAGCAAGAAAACACTAAAAAACCTGCAGGACTGCAGCTGTTGTAGGACCGACCTGAGTAGCCCTGATACAGATTAATGCATGTTACACTCTTAGCATGTAGCCACTTTTCCAACATGTCACACGCTTTTCCTTGCATCACATCCACTGTTAGCGTTACCATTCTTTTCTCATATTCCTTTAGATAACTATATTTCTAAAAAGCCAAACGGAGCCGGTTATTTTCGCTAAAGGGCTTAAAATTAGCTTCAGTGGCTGGCTCAGTTAAAAAAGTAGTAGATGCTTCACTAACCACTTACAAATCCACCAATATTAAATATTACATGATTTCGACGCCACAGTTTAAAAAACTTTGTTTTATTTAGATTCTGTCACATCTATATATAAAAGAAATACTTGCCCTTCAATTTGTTCGATTTTAACTATGGAATTATGGGTTGGATTTGGAGGATCTTGAATTGGGACACTACTTGGCCACTACTACACTACTCCGCTGTTGTTTCATATGCAGCCGAGGAATCCGCACTTCGTAGTGCGCAGACCCTGAATTGATGCAACTAACAGGTGAAATTGTTTGCTTTCGTGTCATTTGAACGCCTGGTTCGTGTTGCAGTAAGCCACTACTCAGTTGTATGAAAATATTGTGTGAATCCTCTCTAAATAAAAGAAATGCAGGTGGTTTATATCCCTGAATTCATGTGCCAGCAAAGCAGCAGAGACTTAGTGTTTCAGATTCTGAAGAGTTTCTCATTTCGTTTAACAAGTGACAGGTCCGTATGCATAAAGAGCACAGTGATGTAAAAACAAAGCGACTGGTTTCTGGGCAGAGTTGATCCTCTACAGTGCAAAATAATGAAAGCAAAAATGGGTGAAAAAAACACAAAAGTCAGCAACTAAGCAGCCTTTTGTTACCCAAGTCTCTGTCACGCACGCACACATTCACGCACACACAGAGACAACACATGAAACGAAGAGACAGGAGACTTTTGGTTCCAGTATCGTCCTCCAATCTTCACCCCTAAAATGGTGCATCATCATGCAAACCATGCAAAAACAATGAAAATGTATTCATATAAAAAATAAGTGTTACAAAATGGCATAGCAAGTATATGTATCCATTCAATCTCTTTTTCTGTTTCCTGATATCCTGAACTTTGCAGAGTCTACACTAAAAACGCATGCGTTACATGCAGTGCGGTTGGCTTTGCAGCAGTAAAGCTTTTGGGTGTATATAATATGTATTATTAATGTTCTTTTTTTATTTCAGCTGAAGAGTGCGCTGTACAAAGTTCTACTTTACAATCGGTCCACTTTCCCTTTTTTTTAAAATTCCAGGCAGACTCGGTGCCATGGCTCTCCGTTGGGTGATACCTGCGGCGGCGTCTGGAGGTCATGGACCTCTCTGGAGGCTTTGCGGCATCGACCCGCCCCCGTCCCAAAGGTTCGGCCCAAAAATGCGGCCCAAAAATGCGGCTTTGACCTGGTGGTTTGGGCTTACAGGCATGGGCTGGATTTAAGTAACTCAGAGTTGTGGATTTCTGACGGTGGACGCCTCTCAAGGCGGCGTGTTCCACACGGCGTCGCCGAATCCCTCCCCGGTGGAAGAAAGAGGCAGAGGCCCCCCGCTGGGCGTGAAGGGGTCCGTGTCCGTGTCCGTCTCGCCCTCGGCCAGGTAGCTTGGCCTGGGTCTGGTCCAGCTGGTTTCCCCGGTCACCATGCCGGCCCCCATCGTTAATTCCGCCCCGTCCTCGCCCTCACGCTCCCCAGAGATGCTGAACCCGCTGGGCGAGCGCTCCAGCTCCTCGTGGTTCACCGACAGCATGGAGAGTGGAGAGTCGCCCCCCCGCCCCCCTGTGGTCCTGCCCGGCCCCACGGAGAAGTCCTGCAGGGAGCTGATGGGCAACACGGTGGGGCGCTCTGTGTACGTGGGGATGGCCGATGGAGGTCGGCGTTGGTGAGCCGGAGGTGCGACGTCTCCTCCCGCCAAGCCGTCCACGCCGAGCCGTCCCCCGCCGAAGTGCAGATTGGCCTTGCCGATCGGTACCTGGTACGACATGTGCGGGAAGGCCTCGGAGTAGTTGAGGAAAACCCGCCTGATCTCACCGTTGGCCGTTGGATCGCAGGTCTCCAGGGTCATGTGGGCGGCGCCGGCTGAGTCCACCTGCAGGTGCTCCGTGTGCTGGATGTGCATGTCCACCAGGAAGTCCAACTTCTTCTCCATGTCCTCCACCTGAGACAGAGAAGCATTGACACAAGTATCACCGATCTTCATTACCTTTAGAGTTACCAGAAGCCTTCAGGTTTGGTATCCAGTTCTTAAAAGTCCAGTTTATATAAACACCCTGGACACTTTATAGCTAAACAGCCAATTGCTGTACGGTATAGATGTATATAGTTTTCTGTAGTACCAAAAAAAACCTGCTCGATCCTGCAGGTTTTCAAGGTGTCTCTGCTCCAACACACCTGACTCAAAGAAATGAGTCATTGTTGCGAACTTCGGGCTTTAATTTAAATTAACTGTGTTGGAGCAGAGAAACATTGAAAACCTGCAGGGCCCTGACCCCGGAGGAGACCTGCTGTACAAAAACCTAAACTAAATACTGGACTTGGTTCCTGAAAAGATCTCACCTTTCATCCAAAAGGCTTCATTATTTCTTACTGGTGCACGGTGAATCTTACAGACATCAATAGGTTACCACACCGGTCCGGCTTGTATCTAAATTCAGTCTCTACGCATCGTATTGTGTTATATAGTATGAGGTGAGAAAGTCCTCAAGGTACAGGTACATACATTTCAGATGTGTTGTATGGACAGTGACATGAACCCTGTGGGTTTATTTCAGTTGTAATCCTCACCTGTCGCTCCACCCTGACAAATCTACCCATCATGCTTTGGTCTTCGGCATCTGGCATGGACGCAGCTTTGGCAAGATAAGACTCATGCCTGGAACAGAGGGAAACTGAGGACATGAGGGCTGCACAGACATTCGTTGGAGGTAAATACACACTCATACAGAATAGTAATCTCTGCTGTGCATAACAGTTGTGTGTTCTACCTGGGTGACTGATTGGGTGGGTAGGTAAAGGGTGTTTTCTGAGTCTTCTTGTTTTTGGGGGTAAGTGGGGGTCCAGGGGCAAGAATCATGTCGATCCTAAAAACAGGAGAAACAGGTTGATCATGATGGGAAGAAGACATTTTTATATCCAATGACTAGTTTGTGGCTGCCCACCTTGTCTGTAGGTATTTAATTCTGCAGAGCATGTCCAGGTGTCCAGCAGAGTACTGCTCGATCACATCTTTGACATCGTAAGGCCTCAGAGTTTCCTTAAACCGCTTCTTGTTCAGGAGGAACTGCATGATCCTATGAGACAAAGTTCAAGACCTTATCACTAAAACAACATTTTGTAAGATATTGACGTTCGTTTATTTGATGCAGAAAAGTGACTTCCTGGACAGTCATGCAAATATAAGCAGGGTTGGTACCCTCTCATTGATCAAAGGATCTCAAGACTTTTCCTGAATAAATGTTACATTATCCCTCCATGATTTCCAGGACCCTCCCACAAGCCTCTGAAGTTACCTAGAAGGTGTCAAATGAGAAACAAGTTGTGCTGTCCATACCCCAGACTGACCTGACATTGAAGCTGCTTTTCCTTTACCCCTACAACTGCCCAAAACCAAAATATCACAATAAATGTTTGGTAATCGAAAAAGTAACATTTAGAAAAACTTCTTAAATATTGCTAAAGTGTTTCATGAGGTGGTTTTTCAGGTGAGTCGATATAGAAGTACATCGCAAAACTGCCGGATTGTAAAGGCTGATAGGAAGTGCATCCTGGTGCCACAAGAGGCGCTATGGCATCACAAAGCTTATTAGAGCTATTATTAGCAAAACAAAAATCAATCCTGTGAGTAGGCTGAAATTCTCGAAAAAGGTTGGCAATGTTTTTTGGACGAAGTGGTTGGGAATAATGGATTGTCTGTAATTGGCTGAGTTACTCCACTTTGAGGACGATGGAGGTACGAAACATTTAACGTTTTGGACCAGCTGTTTCGTTGCCACTACTGCTGTTGCTGCTGTCCTCATTAGAAGACAAAAGCAGCAGCTGATAGTTCAGAGGCAAAGTCCGTACATCTGGGACAAATTATGGATTTAGAATGACCCGGGATAGGTTTAAAGGCAGGGTATACAATCTTCTCTTATAATCAGAAAACGTTTGAATTTGAAGGAAAAAAACTCTCTCTCCTTGTCCAAACATTTCATTTAATGCCTTTTCAAAAAATCTTTTTCCTCTTGCCACCTGTTGAGTCTCATGGGATGAGACTTAACACAGTCAAATGGAAAAGCTTGCAAATCACAATTATACTTTTTCAAAATTTGAGAAAAATTGCTGTTATTTTGCAAGACTGTCATGAAAATACACCTGGAGCCCTATCATACTCACTAATTCCTTCCAAAGAGGCAGTGACCCTGGTAAATCTTTAGCTCAGAGAGGAAGCTAATCCTTCTCTCAACCACTTTACACTTGAAGTGCAAACCACATCAGCTCCCGGCCATCAATCAGGTCCTTGTCAAACGGTGACTGGGAGAGTAAGTAGGGGTTGACAGCCCTGCAGAGAAATCCTTTGACTTTAACACTTTCCGTGCTTGTAATTGAGATCAAAACCATCTTTCATCTCTTTGAAAAAGCCTCGACCTTGAGAACCCCTCCGCCACCCACCAAGCTCCAAGCTTTGTCTCACACAAGTCCGACTTTCAGCGGATCCTTCCCGTGTTTGGCAGAAAGTCTTAGGTCCTGAAACTAAAACCTTCAGGTTTGAGCATCCCATTCAGACACCCATTCATCCTCGGTATAATGGGCTGGAAGGAAGAAGTACTTTCACAGGGTTAATCACTCATCTCGCCGGCCCTCATGCTAGATTGAATTCCTGCATTATGTCAGCTGTGTGGCCTATAGATTTACCAGCACGCTGTCAACATGCTCCGGTTTACATAGTGTCACTGACACATTTAACCTTTTCTTACACCGCGCTGAAAACTAATAAATGTACAGGTGGCCAGTGTTTTCGTCCTGTTTACTCCAAGACCAGAAAATTCCTGATATAAAGAAGCACATCTAATTATTATGGATATTTTCATGAGGGTACCTCAGACATTTCTGACATTTTTTAAAGAAATATGATGGAGGTCTTGTTGCAGTTTTTCAAACCTTTTAAGAAGCATTTTAACATGATGGGTATTTATTTTCCCCTAAAATCATTCAAAGTTATCTAAACTTATTTCTAATAAGAATAAACCCAGTAAGTCTATCAGATTGACATTCAAAACAACATATCCAGTTACTTTTTCACAAATCCACCAATCCAAGAACTAGACCATGAACCTTTTATGGCTCATAGGTTGTCCGCAATGGTCTGTATAAAGAAAAAGAAAAATCAGGATCAGCTGGTAAAAGGTCAGATCCACACAAACTCAAAAGCCACAAATATCTTAAAAAGAAAACCGTAAAGAGAGATTTATGTAGAAATAGAGTAGCAAGAGGGAAGTGGACCATGAGAGATCCCAGGATTGGAGGTATGGGCTTAGAAAGTGTTAAAACAAATAAAACACCATTAGTTGTTAAAATGCCGTCACAGGTTCAGAAATACAACCATACAAACTTTATTTATAGAGCACTTTAAAACATTTAAAGCTGAACAAAATAAAACAATAGAAAACAAACATAAAATAACTTAAAGTTACCACAATAAAACCAATTAATACACAAAAGCAAAAAAGAAAAAAAGGGTTTAAGACCAGTTTTATTAATTTCTGTTCTTTTCGTTTATGAAACATCACTTTCTTTCTTCGAACAGACGCGTTTGGACTTTTTGGTTTTATTTAACAATCTAAGCACCAGAATATATCTTTAAAGGCAACACTTCCCCTTCCCCCAACTAAGGTTCCAGCAAAACTCTTTATTTGTAGATTTATTGCATGTACGATAGCTTTAGTGATACCCGGAGCCTTACCACCGCCCACAGTGCGCTTCACCAGCTAACAGTAAACTACATTCCTCCAAGCGGACCACCAAAAATAATCTACCTTCTAAGAACACTTCTTACCCATCACATAGATGATTATTTTTATTGCATCATATTATAAAATGTTCACGACCAACGATCAACGTCCCCTCACCTGACTGCCCTGATGACCAGTTTCAGAGTCGGGATCATGTCCTCCATGAGGATGTCTGGGGGGAAGCCCCGCTCCTCTAAGGCTGGGTCTGCTAGGGCTCCGGCATCTGATGGAAAACACAAGCAAACAGTTCTCACCCTCGACACCTGCAAGTTAGTAAGTAGAATGTATTTATACAGCACTTTTCACAGAGAAACCTCACAAAGTGCTTCACAGAAAAAAAAAATACAACAATGTATATAAAAATATATACAGACATACATATACACACACAGAGTAAAACAAGATAAAAACAGTGAAACATTTTATTAGATGGTGAAAATGACTGAACAGATGTGTTTTTAACAACTTTTTAAAAAGTCTCAGCAGAAGAGGCAGGTCTTATCTCACAAGGAAGCGTATTCCATAATTGTGGTGTAATGAGCTGAGAAGCCTCTGTCTCCTTGAGGTTTTAATTTGCTATCCGTGACACGAAGTCGCCTGTCATCAGCAGATCAGAGTGACCTTACAGATTGATAAAAACACAGGGGATCAGCTAAATAAGGCGTCGCCTGACCATTGAGGGCGTTATATGCGAGAGTGATCATTTGTCAGAAGTCTGGCAGCAGCGTTCTGGATGAACTGAACTGTGTTTTAATGAGGCTTTACTGATGTGAAGAAGGAATTAAAATAATCCAGGTGTGAATTAATGAAAGCATGAATGACCATTTCAAGTTCTGAGTGTTTGGCTATATTTCTAAGGTGACAGAAGCAGGACTGGGTCGCATTTCATCGGCCTGGATGGTACCTTCAGAGCTCTGGCGGAGTGTGTAGGCCTTCATGCGGAAGGCGGTGCGGAAGCGTTCCCGGTTACTGAAGCCAGCGGGTTTGGCCTCCTTGGATGGACTCTCCTCGATGGAGTCTGTGTTACCTGCGAGCTTCCTGACCATCCCGACCGACGGCCTTGCATTGGGAAGGCGAACACGTTCCAGTAAACTTAGCTTCTGGCTGAGATGGGAGAGAAGAGAGAAAGACGTCTTTTCACAGTGTTTAATCCCAGAGGAACTAAAAACGCATGAAGTCATAAAAAGTGGCTGAAATCCCCCTAAAAACACCAAACTGGTCACTTTCTAGAAGGTATTTTTGTCCTCTTTCAGCTGTTCGTGGGTTCTCCATGGTCGGCTGTCTCACCAGGTGAAAAAAAGAAAGCCTCAATGAGCCGAAGGAGATCGCTCTCCCTTATTGTCCAATGGCTGACAATATTTGGCAACACAAAGACAAGAGCTCCCTGGGTAAAATAAGACTCCTGTGTGCCTTAGAAGAGGCAGAGAGGCGGGGTAATCGGAGCCGACATCAGCCCAAACAAGGCCTCTGAAACGTGGAGCGTTCTCAGCGGCTTAGCTCCCACAGCAGATACACAATATGAGCCTCTATGTGGCCTCGGGGCAGAATAGGGACGGCAGATTACCGCGCTGAGAGGCCGCAGAATAGCCAGCTTTAAAGGAAGAGAGAATCTCCTTTTGACTGCTCCTCGGCTGAATAAAGAGCAGAAAATGAGATGTGATTATCCTCACATCTCTGTAAACGAGGCAAAAATAATGCCGCTCGTCTCCCGCAGCTTCCCAAGGCGCAAGAAATTAGCCGTACAATGAATGCAGAGGCTTAAAAATGAAACAATTCCATATAGAGATGCCCCTAAAATGGACATTTAGTTAATTCCCACATCATCTGAATTTTCTAAACTTCTTGAAGATGTGTTTATTAAAACGATTTCTTCCTGAAACGGCTTATCGGCTCGTCGGACACGGCAGGGATGTCGTAGTCTCTGGCCGGCATCCACCTCTTCGCTCCAGATAATGTTAGGGCGATAACTTCCCACAAGTTCTCTGTCTTTGTTCCCCTCATCCCTCAGTGTCCTTCCTCATCTTTTGTGTCCTCAACACATTATTTTCTGCGTATTGGAGCAGAACAAGAGTGTAGATAAGAGTGATACTAATGATGCTCATGTCCAGGAGTGCCAGTGATTTGAACTCCTTCCTCTATCAGCTTGTGTATCCGAGCTTTCAGCAGCAGAAACTCAATCCTGAGAGTTAAACGTGGCGGAGAAGGTGTCGACACTCCACTGGAATAATGACATTTAGCAGCCTGCTTGTACCTAAATATAACGGCTCAGTGTGCTTTAAACCGTCCCCATGGGGACAATAAAGTTGTTTTGAATATGAATTGTGTAGACGATACCCCGTTTCTGTCTCTGTCACTTTAACTTAATTGTCAATTTGATCTAAAAGAGCGTCTAGCTTAGGGATGCAAAAGTAATTCATTAATCATAAGTTGTGTCATCTTATGGATGATTGATAAATTAATAAGCAGCAATTTTTCTGAATTCAGAAATTTTTTTTGAGAAGCTGAATTTCCCTCTGAATCAAAAGGTTCCTTTCTACGAAAATGCTATGTTAAGAGAAAATGCAATATTCCTTAATAAAAGATTTATTCATAACAGCAGGGAATGACACATTCACAGATGGAACAATGCAAATAATAATAATTATTATTATTATTTTCATTATTATAATTGATACATTTTTTTCATCCCTAGTCTAGCTTCTTGGCAGTTTATCAGGGGTGGGAGAAAAATTGATGCACATGAATATTGCAATTTTCTGTTTCAACATTTTTAATATTTTTCAATAGATTTTTTCTGGTTAAAAAAGTTGACCTAAAAAAATATTAATATTTATAGAAGAAAATGATAGAAATGAGCATATAGCAAGCAGAATGATGGTCTAACTACTGTGTTGGGTTTGCCTTCTTTAATTTTTTACTCAAGTTTATTTTTAAAGCACGTTTAAAACAACCTCAGGCGACCAAAGTGCTATACAGAACCAAATTTTAGCATAAAATATATATTTTTTTTTTTTACTTTTATAAAGTTTATTTTTACGTCACAAAAATCGCCAATATCAAACAACTGGAATTTAAAGTGAACAAGCACCCATAAAACCATACAAGAATCCATGTTTAATAGGGCTGGCCAATATATATCAAGATTTTAAAATATACTGAGACTTTTTCACAGGAGATATTTAATGATGGAATATTGTTTATATCCAGATAGCTTGATTTGAGTCAGAAGAATCTCTTTTTTTGCATTTAACACAGCTATATTTTTGTTCTGCTACTTTAATTTCAACTCTTAAATGCACGTGCTGTTGATTCTTAATAAAAGTGAACGAACAACTTGACCCAAAAAATTACATTGAGAATTATATTGTATATCGTGATTCAGTTAATATTGATAAAGATATGAAATATGGTTCATATGGTGCAGCCTTAGTGTTGAGTTCAGGTTTTGTACAATAAACAAGCACAAAGTCTGACATGTTGGTCATCGGTTTACCTGGTTAGGTTAAAATATTACTTAATTTCCTGATATGTAAACCTTTGAACAGAAAGGAGGACATTTTTCTGAGGAAACAACAAATAGATGAATGTGTAAAATGATAAATATAAAAGCAGATGTATTGTGTTGTCTATGAGAGAAGGGGCCAGAGAAAAATCATCAAACCCTCAGACCTCTACTGGGGACATCATTACCAGATCTAACTGTCATTCATAATTGAAACGTAGTTAATGGACTTACTAATAGGTTTCTAAAAAAAAATTCTCAGTTTAATGTCGTTAGTGCTGATGTGAGAGGCAGCGGGACGAGTGGGTGTTAAAATTAAGAGTTAAATCTTCACCCAGAGATGGCTCCGTCTAAGAGATTAATACAGGAAGCTATTCAAAAACAGATGGGCCGGGATATTCTGGGAAATGTTCATTAGTCCCATCAGAGAGCCGTTCCTGTGAATTACAGCAGCTCTGCAGGGGAGCAGGAGAGCAGCAACCTACCTCACCATGGCCTCCAACGTGTCCTTCCTTCCACAGAGACACAGAAAAGACAAGTCACTCAGAGAACATTAACCTGGATGGATGGATGGATGGAAGGATAGATGGATGAATAAAAAGATGGATAGATGGATGGATACTAATGATGGATGGATGGATGCATGGATGGATGAGTGAATAAATAGATAGATAGATGATAGGATCAGTTGATGGATGGATGGATGGATGGATGAATGATAGATGAATGGATGGATGGATGGATGGTTGGATGGATGAATGATAGATGGATGGATGGATGGATGGATGGTTGGATGGATTGATGGAATCATGACTCTCATAGTAATTAATTTGCTCATTTAATCTTTGTTTTGTTGAATCTTTACACCAACATGTAAGGAACTAAATCTATGACACAATATAAACGATAAAAAGGATGACATAGAAAGTTGTAGTTTCTATCCTTACATCTCAGATTTATAAAGACAGCAGAACTTTCACCGCTGCAGGGAGACTCACCTGAAACAGGGGAGAGAGATGACAGTCTCATAAAATCTCCATGTGGCAATAAGGTCTTCCCTGATTGGATTGGTGGAATAATATCGCCAGGCAGACTGGAGATAAGAAGACAGAGCAGAAAATATCGCATTTTATTTCAATCTTATTCTCTGAATACGAATTCCATTTACAAGCACGTCATCCGGACTGAAAGCATCCAGAAACCATGAAGTATCAGCAGGCTTCTCACCTGTATGAGGCCGGCCGCTGGATGTCGGCGCTTCTCAAAGTGCTTCTGTCTGTGCTGCTCCTGGACCTTCAGAGCCAAACCCGAACCCAGAATACCCTGCAGCCGGAAACATTGGAGAATCCTGTCTGCTGCTTCTGGAGATAAACGCTGCAGCTTCCTGCAGAACTGACTGCATGATGTAGCTTCTTTAACAGTCAGAGTTAAACCATATAAAAAGCTACAAACGTTCACTACTTACTTGTACTTTGCTTGCTTTTGAGTAAAATGCAACAGAAAAATTCGACAATGTTTCATCTAACAGGAAAATATAGGATTTCTTCCGTTTACGACCAACACAAACCCAAGATCAGATCAAAGTAAATTCCTGAGTTTGACCAGAATTTGTGTATTATGACTGTCGTATGATTTTTAACCACTGCTGACTAACTTACCTAACGGGAACAGAGAGAGACCCAGTGATGTTCGTAATCTGCACAGTGTGTAAAATACATCGTTACCTTCATGCTGTTTAACAGGAGGATCAACGTACCGCAGGCAAAGCGAAGAAGGACACTCCGATCAGAGCGAAAGTGCCGGCTAACAGTCTCCCAGCCCAGGTCTTTGGGGTTTTGTCTCCGTATCCGATGGTGGTCAGCGTGATCTGCAAACACGGACAAATACCTGGAGGTTTACGTGATGCCGAACAGCTGGAGCAGCTTCCACCCTTTCAGCTGAAGGAGGACGGCTCGTTGAGGCAAAGCTGGAGAAAGGGTGATTCTCAGAGCAGAGGCCTCCGACCCCGGAGCCGAGAACGGCCGACATTCCTGTTCACACAAAAAGCCGATGCTGCCTGGCTAAAATTCCAGATATTGATCAAAGCCAAAAGATTTCGGCAGGCTCAATCTATCTTGATGGATGGATGGATGGATGAATGGTGGATGGATTATAGGATGGATGGATGGATGAACTGATGGATGAATGAATTTGCTCATTTCATCTTTGTTTCCTTGAATCTTTACACAAACGTGTAGAGAACTAAATGACGCAGGGCTTTCAGTCATTTCTATCCCAGATATTGATCGAAGCCAAAGATTTCTTCAGGCTCAATCTGTCCTCCAAAGTCCAGCCCAATCTGACCGACTGTCAGCGTCAGACGGAGAGAAAATGTTTGATTTTTAGGAAATGAGGGACCAAAACTCCAATCTACACAAAACACTGACAGAAAATTCATACATTACAATCCTGTCATTTAGCTTTTTTCATTTACACTTTTATCCAAAGCGACTTACAATTAAGCTTTACCTTTAGTTTTTTAAGGGGAAGACATGACAGGTGACTGAGATGGAGCAGCGGGATTCGAACCACCCTTCGAGTCACTGAATGACCCGCCCTACCACCTGAGCCACCTGTCCCACAGAATTCATAAATCTACTCGTTAACCACGAAAACCCATCCCATCTTTTCCCTTTTCCTTTCAACCGAGACTGGAAATGTATCTAAATGACGTAAAATCCTGGAATAACAGCAGAAAACTATTTGAGTTTAACAGCATTATCAGCCATAAATCACTTTTTTCTGGCTTAAAATACAAAAAAGCACTAGATTAAGAAACCAAATGAGGATAAAACTTGTTAGTAATGAAATAAATAAACCTTAGGACGCCTGCTTCTCGGTTAACCTGTATCACATGAACTGCGTGGCTCTATGCACCTGCATGTCAATCTGTGGGTGAGTTTCATATCACATGACTGGTGTCTGTGTCGGTACGTACCAGCCCCCACCACAGAGCGTCGGCGTAGGTGTCGAAGTCCTGCGGTTTGGGCTGGGCGCTGGGGTTTTCATGATCAGACGCAGAGGCGTCGTCCTTCTCCACCAGGTAGACGAGGAAAGACGCCAGGATGAGAGACAGGAAGCCGATGTACCAGGCTGTGATGAGCTCCTGCAGACACACACAAACCACACGGACCAGGGAAGTTTCGTTTCTGTGCCAAAAAGTCAAACCTAAACGCAAAATCGGTGAGAAAAACGGTCCTGAGAAGTTTGTAGAAGCAAGATGTACAGGCTTTATGGCAAGCTGAAGCGACTTCTCTGTAAAGTAGCTTCAGCTCGCTGGTTTCTGAAGGTCCCACCTCGGCATCCCAGACTGGATTCTGTTGTGGATCTGCAGCTATGTCTGGGGTCATTGGGCCTCATCCACCAAATCAGATTCATGAACGTCTTCCATGCATCCCTGCTCCAACACACCTGATCTAAATCAAATGGATCCAACAGCCAATCACAGTGGCTGATGAATCAGGCGTGTTGGAGCAGGGATGCATGGTGTTAGGATTTTATTTCAGTGTGTTATCCTTGGCGCTCCGGCCCTACCTTGCTGTGTGCGTAGATAGCAGAACCCAGCAGCTTCCAGGTTCCTCCCCTCCGGTCCATGCGCAGCATCCGCAGGATCTGCAGGAAGCGAAGGCTGCGCAGGGACGTGGCCAACACGTTACCCTGGTTACGCACCGCCACCACTGGCACCGAGGCAATCAGCACGAAGATGTCTGAGTCCGAAAAGGAGACAAGACACAATAAAAACAGAAGAGACGTCTTCCCCCTTTTTTTTCAACTTGATTTTATGATTTGAAAATATTATCATTATTTTCTTTTTTCTATCTTTTTCTAAAAAAAATCTTTCATTTTTCTCTTTTGTTTGTTTTTTTAAGTTCTAGGCAAGGCAAGGCAAGGAAGGTTTATTTATGTAGCACTTTTCAGGTTCAAGACAATTCAAAGTGTAAATAAATTAATAAATTAATTAATTCTCTATTTTAAGATTCTTTATTTCTTTAACCTTTTATTTACAGCCACATTTTTGGGGTCTCCATCCACTTACAGACGTCACACAGCTGGAAAATGTTTCTGAGGAAAGTAAAAGTGATTCAATGTGACTCAGAGGAGCTGAGATGAAGTTTTATAGCTCGGATTAACATATCTGGATGTTGGACATCAGACCAGCATTCTCAGCTTTGGTTCATTTGCCGAGTCATCATTAACATATAAAACGTTGAATAAAACGTTGAATGTGGTTCTTTCTCTTTGTTCATCATTATCATAAATGAATTAAGGCTCACAGTTCCTGCGATTCCCGCTTCTTACCGAGGATGCACAGCGGTTTGCGAGCGAACTTCAGCCTCCCCCTCCATCCCTTGTAGCGACAGCAGCAACCTGCTGCCCAGATTCTCAGTGCAAACTCTGCTCCGAAGATGAAGATGGCAAAGGTTTCCTGCAGGGAGAAACATTTTCTCACTTCAGGTTACAAAAAATCTAAAAACATCATCCAACTAATTCATATAAACATAACCAGCATCGAATAGCACATAACCTGTGATAGATAAAGGAGACATCTCACCAGTATAACCAGCCAGTGTGCAGACACCTTCTCGTGTTCCCTGAATGTGGTCAGAATGGCCAGAATCAAACATCCCAGAACGATCAGAAACCTGCAGAAACACAACAAAAACAACAAGTTCAGCACAAAAAGCAACAAACACAACTCAATGCTCACATTTCACACGAGCAGTTTGCCTCTGCCGCCACCAGAGGGAGCTGCTGCTCTCCTCTTCTGCAGGCTGAAGCTTTATAAGTTTAACCCAGAAGATATCCTAAATGGTTAATAATATTATGTCTTTCAACAAAATGTTGTGAAAAACAAAAGATAATATTTGTTCCACCTTAGAGCTCCAGCTCCCCGTTAGTTCACCGCCTTCCTGCTGCTCTCTCTGGGACCCTAACCCTGCCAATTAATGGATCAGCAAATTGATTTAATGGAAATCACTTTATTTACAGTTTACATTTATTTGACGAGGTTGTTTTTCTTTAACTTATCTGAGATAGAAGTGATGAAGAAGAACATTTTCCTGCCTGAGAGAAGTAACTGATATATTATTTCTGATTCATCAGTTTTTCTTCTGTTTAATGCAGAGATGGAGACAGTTTGATCCCCTTCCTTCTCGGTTTTAATAATAATATGGCTTATATATATTTTTTCACTTTTATTAGAGACTTTTATGCCTTTAATAATGTTTAATGTCACATTTTCCACCTGATGATACTCAAAATAACTTGGATTCATGCAAATGTCAGTAATTACTCAGATGATTATCAATCATCATGAATAAACATCCAGCGTTCTTTCAGAGGTTTATTTCTGTGAAGATTTCAGATGGAAGTGGCTGATGTTTCTCCACCTGATCCCGCACAGAAAACCAGAATTATGAAGTCATTTCAGAAATCTTCTTCCACCAGGCTTTCTGTGTCCTCGGCGATGAAGAAGCAGCTTATTGTTTTTGTTCACATTGGTGAGATTTTGATGTAAATCAGCCTGATGAATCAGACTGGAACATCTCAGCAACCTGGCGGTGACTAACACGTCTCCTATGGAGTGAGGTCCACAACCTGACTTTATAAAAGACGTTTCACTCAAAGTCCTTCAGAGAACAAGCGGCGATGATCGCGTCCTTCACGCCGGTATGCGTGGATATTAAAAACTGCAGTTCCCTCCTCCTCCACTAGCTGCTGTTGCAAAACAGAGCAATTCCCCATAGACTCCCATGATAAAAAGGCCAACTTTCTTTGATGGGTGTCAATCATCCCTCCCCACGCTCACAGCCCCCCTCTCAGCGCCTTCTCATCATCCGTTTTTGGGTTTTCTGGGAGTCACGATACTCGTGAAGGTGCCAAGACTGCGACATGCGAACCTCCCACTGAGCTTCTGTTCAAATCTTTAAAAACTACGGGTCCCGTGGTTTTAAGATTTTTCCATTCATTTTATAGTCTACAGTATGTTTATTCCCTAACTTGTACATAATTTTTTTTAAATTACAAAGTTATAAACAATTGGTTTGCAAGCAATTTTTAGGTTTGACAGTAATAAATCCATCTTTTTTCTGCTTTAATTTGTCTTTTTGGTGTGATTTTAGGTCCACTGTTTTCATGTTAGATCCAAATAAGAAATAACTAAAGTCCCGCAGTTATAATGATAGCCAACAAGGTCAGTTAAACTGCTCTTGAAGGTCAAATATAATCACAAAATCAAAAGTAGTGAAAAACAGCCATTTATACCCTGGTCCTCAACGGGTTAAACGCAAATTCAATTTTATTTTGGACTCAAGGCCCATAAAAAATACTAACAAGACAGAGTAAAGTGATTAAAAGTCTTTTTAAAAAGACAATCACACCAGTGTCTCCACAGGTCGGACTGATAACACGGCGCTACATTTGTGAGACACTATCACCTCATTTTCTGACCTACTGCGCCTACACATGAAACTATACATGAAGGTTCAGCACAGCCTGTAGCGTGTTCACTCTGGCGTTGACGAACATTTCAGACCATCTTGGCCTCCTCAAGAGCACTCTGAGCGCATCATAAGCCGCCAGCAGCCTACGCAGACTAGCCTTCCTTATATTTAGCCCAGAGGTGAGCTGTGTACAGAGGAGTACATTCGGCCTTGAACAGAGTCAGATTTACGCTTTCAGTGCACCATCCATCATCCAAACATCCGAGCCAGAGTATCAGCCTGGGCACACATCACTCCGCATTGTCTATAAATGTCCGCATCATCTGCAAATAGCAGATGATTTAGTGCGATGCCTTTAGTCACACAACTAGTGCTGCAAGTTTAGTTGACAGGTCATGCAGGTAAAGATGAAACAGCTCTGGGGACAACGCTGCTCTGTCAGACCCCAATGCTGACTGTTCCCCCATGAAACTTCTTTAAATATCATTTTCTACACAAACGTGGCAGTATTTCTTCATTTCCTCCACCTACCCCCCCTCTGAGTGTCATGCACATCCCAGTGATCGTTTTATTCTTTCATTCCCTGCTTCACACCACAAATGATGCATTCTGACTCCTTTCCCTTGATAAAACCAAAGTGAAGCTGTTTTCTTGTCATAATAATCTTCTGCAGAGGCATTTCTCAGACAATGAAACGGTGCAAAGTGTTTCCAGGCTGCTAAAACTCTGCTTCCGTGTGAATAAAACATCCAGATGATAAAAAACATGAGTGAATCCACCTGAACTCATCTTCCTGTGAACATTTAAACACAAACAGTCAAAGCCTCGGGGATCCCCGGAGCCCTCTGGGGACCCCAGGTTGGGAACCAGTATGATCACCAGAGATGAGATTCATTATTTCTGATACTTGTTTTTCAGTTTTGCATAAGAAGAAAGACACAGAGGTCTGACTGTTGAGCCTCTTATCATATTGTAGCTGTAAAGTTTAAGTTTTTTTTTCTTTTTAATCAACAGCGGAAACCTTTGACAGAGCGGGCCTGAGAAGTGATTGATCGTTGCCCTTTCACTTCACCTTTCTAACCTCCGCCCTTCTCTTTCCGCATCCTGAATCATTCATACGTCGTTAAGCCGCGTCAACATCAGCGAGAAGTTTCTGAGGCGCTGCACAATCATAACATCATGAATATTTTACACCAAACAGCCATGGAGAGCGTTACGTAATCCACCTGAAGGACCTGCTTGCATCTTTACTCCATGGATTCTTTAAAACTCCCTCCATCCCGCCACGCCTCCTGCTCCGTAAAGCTTGTTTTCCCCCCTCAAAGTTATCCGGAGGTCATAGATGATCCTGAAGCCAGCAGACTGAATCGATGTTAACTCGATATGAACCGACACACGCGGACCTGCTTCCTATTTGGCTTTAAATAGCTTGTTCAATAAGACACGGAGACCCAACACAGCGGCCGTTAGAGCCGACACATGAACACACCGGGAGGTTTTTACTGGTTCATTTTCAGCCTGAACAAGAGTCCAGTTTGCAGCAGCTGAAGGGGATGAATCTGAAGAAATCTAGTCGACATAAACCAGACAGTTTCTTGTTTTTTTCCCTCCTCCTCTTCATCTTCTTCCTCCTCCAGCAGCATTCAGCTTCACAGCAACACAAATAAACAACCTGAGGCGGTTGGGTCGGATCGCTGAGGAGACGTCCAGCCTCGACACCCACCAGTAAACGCCTTCTTAGCCCACAGCATGACTTAGACACGACACCATGGGATGGAAAGGCCTACAGGCCAGAGGATGGACAACATATGAACCAATTCAGACCCAAAGAGATTCAATTATGGTCCTGGAACCTGAACCAGGACTTAAACAATGGACCAGGTTGCAATCTGGATTAATGAAGCAGCTGGTTTGTTCCACTTTTATTCAGAATTAAATAATTCCACCATCAAGTTTTAGACATATAAAATGTTTCAGAGTTACAGAGCTGGAGGTGAGGCACACAAACGCATCCCGAGGTAAAGCCTGCAGCATCATCACCATTAGCGGGGCTGGAAACAAGCGAGACAGTAATAGCTGTGGACGCTATCGCTGCTGCGCTCCATTACCTGCCGGTCGGACGCACCAATGAAACGCAGGATCCAATCTACCCGCTGATTTACCACAGAAACCAGGAGAAAATTCCTTCCATCCATTTTCTCCCAGAGAAGGTGAAGAGTGAGTCTGAACCGAATGGAAACCATAAAAATAATGGAGCTTTTTATCAAAGTGGGAGATTTACGAAGTGGACAGACGGAGTGGAAACAGGACGGCTCGGATTTCAAGACACACCGAACACATGCTGCTGGTTAATGTGTGACCTGAAACAGCAACACCATCCACAAAAACCCAAACACACAGTTTTTCAACTAACACACCCAGAAATACCCATTTTTTACTGAGTTAAGGATACGGATTAGCCATTAACCCTTTAAAGCCTGACCCTTGAAAAACGGGAAAAGTCAACTTTTTAAAATGTGCAGATTTTATTATCCCCCTTGGCAAAATGTAAAACGATACAAATAATTTCCACATTTTCACTTTTAATTACTGCATATGTCAAAATTACCGTAGTGCATTATTGGGTCCACCAGAGGGCAGAAGAGAGATATCAGATTGTGTAAAACAGTTTTTACCAAAGAGTGAGAAAAAGGTCTCAGATACTGAATAAAATATGATACAAAGGAAATGAAACGGGTTAAATAGGTAAACAATTTTTCTTGAGTTGGTTTATATAGGCTATATATAGGCTATATAATAAAAAACCCATGATAGTTAAATAAGCATCATGCAACATTTCAGCAGAACATCCACCTTTCCTAACATAAAGGAAAGAGGCCGAAACAGGATAAACCAAAGATGAACCCTAGAATGTTAAAAACTGGCTCCAGCTGCTTCTAAGATAACATTTCTGTCCATAATGCTGACATCAGTCGTGTGAAAGAGGACCTGAAGCTGATGTGATCCATTATCTCAGAGCCTGCAGGTATTTATAATGTTCTCATCTGTAGATCTTATGTGGATGTTGTTTCATCATCGGTCAGAAACTATGAGCCGATCTGCAGCCTCTCAGTCTGCATTAGTGCAGCGGTGGCTCGGCTCCGCCGGACTCCCCGGTGCCGACGCCGTCCCCGAGGATTCCTTACAACCAATTTAACGGTGAGATTCAATAAAGAGAGTGCAGACGATGCATTTCTGTATGTTAATTTGCTTGGAGATATGCAAAGGTAAAGGCTGTTAAAGGCTGCAGCCACACAGATCTCTGAGAGGAGGCCCGGAAACTTCTCCCATGGGCCGGAGGAAAGACCAGGACCTCCATCTGGACCAGAACCAGGACCAGGCCTTCTACCTGGACCGGTTCTGTCCCATCATGATCTGGTCTAAGTGACTACAGTCATTTGTGCTTCATTAACAAATCAGTTCTAAGAGTCGATTCTTTGTGGTAAACAAAAAGAGTCGACTCTCGTCGGGGAGCTTAATCTTCAGGAAGAAAAGGACTTCATTTTGATGGGCATGCCATGCGGCCAATCACAAGCGAAGACAGCCTGGATTCCTTCGGTCTTGCAGTTGCTACACAGACGTTGGTGGAAGAATGACTGAATCAGCTCTTCCTGACTGACTGATCAGTTATTTACTGAATCACTTCTGCTGGACTCGTTCAGGCTGAAGCCCGTCAGGAATCTTCCTCCGAGCTCTCCGCGCTGACAGGAGTGCAGATTTACAGCCGTTCCCTGTGATCCCAGTAGAAAACCGTGTTGGGAGTGATGGATTCCACCTCCAGCGACACTCCGTCCTCCTCCTCAGCGAGGGAGCGGGGAGACGGATGCTCAGGCTGGGAGTTGGGAATTGCTGATCAGGCAGGATTAATTGGGAATACCCAGACTTACATTAACATGCAGCATCAGCAACATGACAGCTGACAGCTTGACTGGTCACGTTAATTCCTCTTTAATTCAGAATTAAGTCAATTCCTCTCTAAACTGATGAAAAATGAGCATATAAACACTTAATTCCTGATCCAAATGTTAATTCTGAATTAACTTAATTCTGAATAAAGATGCTAGTTTATTCCATTGTTTTATTATTCGAAGTTAACCCCATTGCCAGAGAAAGAGTATCACAACAAAGCTAAAAATTAGCCCCATAATATATGTTTTTCTAAATATTGAAATTGAAATATTAATATAAACCCCCCAGTTACTGAAGAAGATGGTCGAGATGTAAAGGAAAGAAGCTAAGTCCTCCATGCAACGTTTACTTTTAGTTCGAAGCTCCCCGTCTCTGTGCCGAGCCAATTAAATGTCACATCATGAAGTCATCTGTCGGAATCGCGGGACTAAACTCAGATCAATGGAGCTTTAATCTCTGCTTGGTGTCGTCTAAAAGAAGCTTTACGACAGTTCGATGGTTTTTCTGTGATGTCAAACGGGACGTCAACCAGCCTGAAAGCAGCCGCTCAAAGTCCTCATGGCGGGCTGGTTTCTGCTCATGGACCAATGACGGGAGGTCAAACCAAGTCATTGTTCTCTGGGACTCACTGAACTGTCAGAGGTGATAAAGGATGGTCATTTTGTTATTTCTTTACATCACAATCCACCAGATTACTGTTCCCTGGTGGAGCAGATGTGTTTTCTTTGTGCTGAACAGTATTCAGACGATGGGTTCATTTTAGAAACAACAGCTCTGCAGATGAAGATGATGATGCAGTTTTTTTTTTTTTAGCCCTTCGTTAATTGGAAAGAGCAGAATCAGAGCGTGAAAATGATAAAGCGAGCATGAGAACGGCACAACAGTTATGGAAGTTAATCTGTTCCATCAGATTTTTAAATTTATAAGCCTCTGAATTTGATACAGTGAAATTTCATACAGCGAATTTACATGTGTGAATTTTTCATCTGAATTAAACTCTTGAATTTCTCTACATTATATTTTCTCTACTATTTTTTCAGTGTTTAAAATTTCAGAAGTCAAAATTGGAAGATGAAAATTTTAAAGGAAAAAAAAATTTGATTGTAAAAACTTCAAAAGGTAAAAAATTCGACGATAAAAAATTCGATTATAAAAAATTCAGAGGAAAAAAATTCGACCGTAAAAAATTCAAAGGAAAAAAATTCAGACGCTCAAATTCGACAGGTCAAATTCGGAGGTAAAAAATTCAAAGTCATTTCTCCACATCCGGGCAACCAGGATAACGAGTCAATACAAGATTACGTTGAACCGGCATTCAGTCAATTGTACCGGGCTAGCAGCAGAGCAGCAGCAGCGGCTGGAATCACAGGCACAATCCCAAACTGCCGCTACACGCCACCCCTTCACTATCGAATGTGACTCCAAATAGAGTCAAACTCGCAGCCGCCGAAGGACACTGCAATCAGAGGGGAGGACATAAAAAACAAGGACAGGAACGAGGCGCCCTCTTCTCTCCACCGGCACAGGGAAGCACGCGTCGCCATGGCAACACAGACGCCAGTGTAGCGTTGTGTACAAGTTGCGTTATTCCCCTCATTGTCCCTGAAACATCATAAATCAAGCAGCTATTACAATGACAGGAGCTACATTATACTTCACATAGGTGCAATCCAAACTACA
>JAVQJG010016539.1:0-16283 GCA_036024015.1 Craterocephalus amniculus | reverse complement strand
ACTTAAGAAGGATAGATTTAGCAGTGAAAAATCAATAAATACATGCATTAGTTTCAAAGGCACACATTAACATTCTCAAACAGACTTCTTTTATAATCCTGCCTCGAGCCATTCAGTCAAAATATCAAATTATCATAATGAGGTCTAACTGCATATAAATGCTGCGTATTAAAAGCAGAGAAGGAGGATACTCATAATGCAACACAGTCATTAGTACAAATTGTAAAGTATTTCCAATTTGCTGCATTTATTTATCCGCTCCTCGCTTGATATCATGGCTTTCACTTGTAATGAAGCACATTTCATGTGACAGTTTGCTCAGAGTAATCAGCCGGCATGGGCGTCGGGCCTTTGTTTTACATTCCTCCTCAGAAAGGTGTGATACTCTGCCAGAAATCAAAAATACAACAGATGACCTGAATTTTAGGCGTATTATGCACAAAAGAGTGGAGCCTGCTCTTAAGAGTGTCGACGCTGTCTTTTAACTCGAGATCAGAGTGAGCATTGCATAGAAATTAGTCTGAAGCTGAAGCCGGAGCCTCCATCCCTGCTCTGTTCCTCACATGGAGATGAGGAGAGGTTGTCTTCTCAGCTGCCGGGACCCTGACAGGCCCCACTTGAGAAAATGCTGTAGTTTTACAAGCTTTGTACACACAAACAGTGGCAAATAAAGTGTTTGAGTCACCGTAGGGTCACAATTAGGGTTGATCTGGCCAGGGTCACGGGGTTGGGGGGGTTGCAGAAAGCCAGGTGGAGTCTGGGACAAATTTATCCAGGGAATAAGATCATGTAAGGCTGCTCTTTAAGGAAGCGCCGACAAGGGCAAACACATGTAGGCCAGCTGCTGCTCCATGGCAGCCGTACTGTAAAACACTCACCTGCCAAGGCAGGATGAAGATATTTCCACTGCAACTCATTACTCCGCCTCGCTTTTGTGTGTGTGTGTGCGTGTGCCTCCCTTCAAACGCTTTGCCGGGCATTAACTGTCTCCAGTTATTAAAATAACTTCCACATATTAATGTTCACACGGCAGAGTATTCATTTATCTGTGCCATTAAATTTACATTGCCAACTTCTGCAAAATGTATTTCCCTTAAAGCGATTGTAGGGAAACATAAAATCCTACATTTTGTATTATGTGTGTAAACTTAAGTATACTGATAGAATTTGCAAATCACTCTGAAAATGCATGGAATAATAATGAATAAAACATCAGCGCTGCACAAATGAGCCCGGTGTGAGCCGTGCTCGTGGTAGATGAACGCCACGGAAGATGTTTGATAGTACGGATGAAAAATTGGGTGAGTAAGCAGCACTAGCAAGCTGGATCAGTCTCATGGTAAACAATTTAGCGAGGGGGGGCGTGCAGTAATTACTGCTTTCAGTCTCATTTAGGAGGCCTGTTGGCGCCGGGGAGCGCCACGTCAGCCCCATGCTGGATGCGTTTCTGGATTTGTGATGTGCTGATATGAACAGTGATTTAAGTGACAGGACATTTGAGCTGTCATGCCAGCTTTGAACACTCTCTAGCACCCCACCCCCCCTCTTCTTCTTCTTCTGTTTTTTCTTTTTGTCCCCCTTATAGTAAGTGTCATGCCTACATTTGTCTTAACACATATTGCTCAGTTTAACTGCTACTTTTTTGTCTTACAAATGTGTGTGTGTGTGTGTGTGTGTGTGTGTGTGTGTGCGGTGTGTCTGTGTGTATGGTTTGGGGGAGGTTAATAATCAACAACACAGAAGTCTTGTGTTTGAATTATACTGTAAAATCAAAACCTGTTATGCACATTTATGTACATACATAGCAAATCAGCAGAGCAGCACAGGTTTACATATTTGTGTGTGTGTGTGTGTGTGTGTGTGTGGCTGCAGGATAAAATAAGCAACAAGCATTTTGAGCTTGTAAACACAATCATAGAGGAGCATCTGTTGGTTTGTGTCCTTATTATTTTTGGCAGGGTTGCATATGTTCCCGTGCAGAGCCGAGCTTGATTATCATTCCAATCAGCAGAGGTGGAGAAAGTCACATTAATTTGTAGTAATTAATAGCACGGCTGCCTCTGACAGCACACGCTAACGAGACCCTTTGATTGTTTGGATCTCTAAGTGTGCCTCTCCTTGTTTGCATCACCTCGGAGGAATTCGTAATATCAAAGCTCGGTACTATCTGATACTTGTCAAAATGCAATTTATAAAAGTTTAATTCTTTTATTGATTTAGTTTAGGTTTGATGCCTGCAGTGTCAGCTCCCTTGGCAGAACTTAGTGGATTCAAATGCTTGTCACCAGCTCGGCCTCCTTTTTACTGAGAACAATTGCCATAGGCCAGCCCAACAGGCATGGTTTAATTGCCATTAATTAAAAGCATAAATCTTTTTCTTCACTTGCTCGGCTCTTAAACAGGGCTTTGCGTATCTGCTTTTTTCCTGTGCTTGTCAGAATCCCTCCTGGCTAGTCAGGGTTCAACCCACCCCCCATCATCCTCCCTCCCCTCCTCCCTCCAATCCTCTTCCCTCTCTTCTCTCCCTGCTCACCAGACGTTTCTGGAATCGTCTTTTTAGCACACTCCTGCATGATATGACATGAAGTGCGGGCAGCATGGTGATATTTAGTAAACCGGCTTCCTTCTTTATTGATGTATAATGAGGTCAAATGAATCCTCTCGTACGCATGCTTAGATGGCTCCCTGCATCAAATCCTTACTGACAGCCAGTAAAACAGCCGGCAAACACAACGTCGGCTCCCAGAGATGTGCTTGTGAAAAAGCAGGAGCAAGAGCGAAGTGGGGGAAAAAAAAAAAATCTCTTTTCTACCCTGTCAATTTCCCTCTTGTCTGTTCCTTAATTAGACACTTATTACCCTCTAAACAGTGTTGCTCTTCCACTGTGAGTTTCTAACACAATAAATAGTGACTGGGTGGGAGAATTATCGTTAATGCCAGGGTTATTATCAGATGCCAAATGTATTTCCTTCAAAAAGAAAGGAAAGTGTTTTCTTTTGGGAGGGGCAAAACGTTGCAGACTTCTGTACAGCTCCAGCGGAGTACATGTGGCTTCATCATCATGACTTTAAATGCAGATCTGTGGGGTAAGCTAAATGTTAATTAAGATGTGTGTGAACAAATATGCATGTCTGAATCTAAAGCTGTAAATAGAGAGAGAATGTGGACATTTCTTGCACAGTTGATGCAGCTGTAAACTAGCTGCTAGTTAATGTAAATCAGACGCTTATTTTCCTAATGTTTTAGTTTCATGACGTACATTTTATCTTTGAGCACAGTCCTGGTTAAAAAGGAGGAGAAACCCAGGATGTTGTCATCAGGCTCTGCAGAGTCCTTTTTTTTAATGATCTGTTAATATGAACGAGGTGTTTCGAAGCAGGTAAACATAAAACACGCGGAGCAGCTGGTCTACAGGATGTCGGGGCACCAAACTATCACAATTCACATCTGAATGTTTACTTTTATTTATCTAATAGGAAGATCAGAGGATAATTTAATAAACTAAGAAGCCTGTTCACAGATACAGGACCCATTTAATGTTACCTGATTGCATTCTGTGTTGGGTTGTGTGAGGATGTATGAGTCTTCATCTTTGTTAAAGGCCACATACGGTAGAGCTCTGAGACTGGTTTACAGAATTAACACAATACAATAAGAACAGACTCTAATTAAGTTCAGGTAACAACATGGTAACAAGGATTCCTCTCTCCTGTCTGGCTGCCGGGATGCAGACCAGTGCTTGGCTGCTCACACTTAAAGCTCTTAAAGTTCAACATTTCTGTCATTCTCACTTTTTAAAAATGCTCCACCCTCCAGCAAAGATTCAAGAAATCATTTTACTTGTCGTAAAGTTTCAGTTGAACAGATATCAGACTCCTGATCACTTTTGTGAACTGGATTTATGTTCCCCTGTGTGGAAAATGTCTGACCATGACATGTTTCTGATGGTTAACCCACCAGAAATTACATTATATTGACCCCTTAAAGCTCCTCTACATCTCTGGCACCTCCGAGCATGATCACTTCTATCATCATCACTGTATCAGGAAAAGCAGTGTGTAACTCTGTGGGGTGAATAATGATGCATAACTTTCCCCTTTCCCATCCAGGAGGTTTCTATCCAGCCACAACATGTAGTTTATGCAGGTTAGTCTATCTGGTAATGGGCAATCTCCAATCAGGAGCAGCCAAAGATCAAGCAGTGAGCAGAGATTTCTAGAAGAAGCTCCTGGTCATCTATGGCTGGAATAAAGTCAAGAAGCTGAGCTGGAGCTGCTTTATTGAGGATAGGAGGGAGTTGGAGCAGGAATAACTGGAAACAGTTAAAAATGTAGTAATTAAATCGGATTTCTTGCTCTGGTTAGCCTTGATGGTGCTGTAGCTATTGATACAATCATTTTACATCAGTTTAGTCTCATATTCCGACTACTGACGATGTTGCTATGGTGACTGAGATTAAAAGGGTTCAGCTTCTACATGCAGTTTTAGATTTAAAAAAAATAGAATAACATCAGAGTGACCATTATTAGCTTTAAGGGTTTGAATCTAAAAAAATTACAAAATACACATTTTTTCACTTCCAGATAAATAATCTGACATCTTGTCCCACAGCGATCCCTATCATCTGAGTTTTTCCTGGATGTGAAAACTGTTCCGTTTCCTTGTAGCAAAGGGCTCGCCCCGTTTCTTTTGGCACTCCTCGGCCTCTCATGGAGCATCTCCAGCTAGCCCATACACCGGTTTATTAGCCTTTTTTAACACCTTTCCCCTGCACAGCTGCATATCTAGTCAGGTCCGAGCCTCCCCAGGCCTTATTAAAGCAGGGAGAGTGTTTGAGTTCAGGGTCATTGAGAGAGTGTGGCACATAAATATGTCAGGGCAGCACCATCAGCCGGTCAGTTTGCCGTGGGTGATCGATGATTGTCCCAGCGCACTCGCCCAACAAACATCTTAAGCGGATGCGGTTTTTTGCTTAATTGGGAGCTTTGCAGCTTAGATTCCGACTTATTTGATGTTGATGATGGAGTCCCTGGAAAGCTGTGGGAGGCTTGTAAACTAAACGTGCACGCCCGCTGTCTTCATTCGTACGCTGGTCAGGACTGTTACCCGTCAATTTAACCTGCATAGTTTCCCCACTTCTTCCAGAGGACTATGAGCGCACACACATTCACACACATTCACACATGCCCTGAGCTCATTTCTAATCCTCGCAGCTCTCTGTGAAGGCAGAGGAAGTTCCAATTAAAATTAAAATAAGCTCTTTTAACGGTCTCTTAAATTGACAACTGAACAATGATTTTCGAATTGGTATCTGTCAAAGGTCTCGGAAAATCCTCAGTTGATAAGGCCCAACGCATCCAATTAGTAGCAGAGTAGGGCCTCAGCCAGTAATGATTTCCAGGTCCCTTAAGATGTGGCGCGGACACTTAGTGCAAATTACTGACAAAGAGCCCTGCTGTATTGATGAGGAGGAGAACAGCCAAGTCTCCGTGTTCCCATCAGGTGGACGAGCACCAAGAGGGGCCTGAAGGAGAGCCAGGGTGTCTCTTTCTGCCTGTCTGCAGCCATAATGTGGCCCCGCTCCGGAGCTCGTGTAGAGCCCCCCCGCTGACACGGACTCTGAGAGACCAGCCTCTCCTGACACGAGCCCGCGCACGGGGAAAATGCTAATGCTAACGCGAGGGAGGTGTCAGGAGTAGATCATCAATAATGTCTGCGAGTTTACTGCCCTCTTCTAATTATAGCTCCCATCTCTCAGGGCCGCGGGAGGCTGCAGGGCAGCTCCTTAATTGAGCCGAGGTAGATTTACTTCCCCATCATATTCCAGGCCCCATTGTTTACAGTCCTTGAGACTGATTGAAAGGAATCCAAAGATTCATGGAGATGTGATTCAGAGCGGTTTGGTATGCAGGAGCAATGGATAAAGGAGGATGATCCTTTCTGGTCAGGTAAGGGGCTTAGAAATGAAGGCCATGATATAGCCAGAGGTCATATCATTTATTTTCAGCCCTGATGCCTCTGGAATGCTGGCTGTGATGTGATTTCACTACTTGATGTTACATGGCAAACCGGGCGCCAGGAGGGCAAATACGAGCCACCGTTTTAAGAGTCTGCTGCCTCAATTACGGGAGTTAATGAATAGATAATCACATTTTGCATTCAGACTCGCTGCTCGTTCCTGATCTCAGGAGAGCCCTGCTGCTGCTGCTGCTCCACAAAACTCTCAGGCCATGTTGAGTCCCCTGATGTTTCCCCGTCTAAGCCTGTAGGCTCGGTAAAGAAGGTATTGACCCTGGTGACCCGAGTCTGCTTCCACCGGGTAGGAAGGGGCGGCTCCGTACTCTGTGCTTCAGGGTCAAATGGTTTTGTAGTTCATCGTTTCCTCTATTTAGATGTTTGTTGCAAATGACTGCAGAGAAAGGGTTGGATAGCTGGGTAAGCATTTCTGTCAGGGAGGGGTTTGGGATGTTTTTGACATTTTGCTCAAGGAGGTTATTGTACTGGATGCTGCTGGTGAGAGCAGCATGAGCCGGATGTCTAAAGGTGATTAACGTAATGTCACTGCTCATAACATATGCCGACTCCCGATCTGATCTGCATGTGTTCGCCATCTTTGCTGGGTTGTAATCCCCGTTAAACTTGTAGCCCTCCACACATCTGTGTTCCTTTAAGATGAGAGGGGCTTTGATTTCCCCCATCTTTGTGTCACTCTGACTGGCATACTATTTGACAGGTGGAGTTAAAATAGAGAAAATTGTGGATGAAAATTCGTCAGTTTCAATCTCTTGCCCTGGGCTGTAGGCAGCTGAGACAGAAGCCCACTGCTTTGTGTCAAATGTTTATCAAAGGGCCTGATTAAATCGCTGTGTTCAGGGTAACAGCCTAATAGAGAGGGAGAGGAGAAAAAAGCGAAATCCCCATACCTTGGCAAGCAGTTCTTCTATGATTGTGAGCAGAATAAAGCTGGAGATAGAGAGGTGCCAGAAGAAACCTCTGACCAGCCAGCTGTAAAGAAGGCTGGAATATCATATGCCCTTTGTTGTCGCACTAAAAGAGACACAGTCTCTGAGATCTGTTGTTGTTCTCACTTTCCTCTGTCTTCTCAATCATCCTTTTTTCCCTCTTCATTGCTGGAGGAAATAAACCTGCCCCCTTTTGCTGAGGCCGAGTAGCCTCCCCTGGCCATTCCTCTCTGTTTTGCTTCAAAAGGGCAAGGCTCTCCAGGCTGAGCAGTTTGCCCTGCAGTCCCACGCCAGGGGCGATGCTTGCCTCAGCTGCTCCGTCACCGGGGGACTGGGCTAACGTCTCCTGACTGCACTTAGCTGTGTTTCTCTGATACGGTCATGTCACATCAGTCTGGGCACATGTGACATTGCGTCTCTGTCTAACTTTCAGCAGTTTGTTGCCGTCCGTGTTCTTTCTGCTTTTATTTTCCCCTTTTTTGAGTGATGTTATGATTTGCTGCAACGTTTTCTGGCAGCACCGCTGCCACACGTTTGTGTCAGATAACAGGGCCCATTTGAAATTCTCTCGGTCTGTCCAGTTTTCCCCTACAGGAGACAGGGAGAGCTATGCCTCCCCCTCCCAGTTTTTACTTTTTCTTTTTTTTTAACTTTTTCTCATCCTTACCCCAGCATTTGAATTTCTGGATAATAGGCTTTGACTTCTGGCTGCACGTTTATGGGTCTTTTCATGTTATCAGCTTAGCTCATAGCGTGGAGCTGAAGAACACAGACTCCTAGTGACAGGCCAGCCAGTCAGCAAGGCGAGCCTGTCAGGATCTCTCATACACTAATGATTTCCCTTTAGTCTATTTTCTGTCTCATTGGCCGTTTCCTTCAAAAACAAAATTGCTCATTTAAATTCTCACGCCTGGGGCATTTTGGTCTTCAAATATTGTTGGAAAGTGAAAGGATTAGGCAAAATATGCTTTTTTAAAATGTTAATATATTTTCTGGTTCACTTTCTCCTCTGAGGCCAATTAGAGAATTTCTGCTGGCTGCATTAATGTCAAACTGACATCCCCAGCTATAATTACACTGTGCTTGAAACCTAACTTTCACTTGTGGGTAGATGAGTGTGCCTTGCAGTGACACAGAGACTTGCTCTGCCAGCTTTTGATCATTTAATCATCGCTTGCTTTCTTTCACTCTCTCGCTCGCTGATGATCTCACCTTTTATTCTTTCTGTTGCAAAATGCAGCGTTGTGTTTCATTATTCACCGACGTGTTCTGCCGGGTTCATTAGTGACATCATGCCTCCGCTCTGCCTGCACGCTCGCAGCAACGCACACACAACTGGATGCTACCTTCAGGTGCAGATATCATACATGCATTGTTTGCTTGCTTGATTCCCGTTTTACATTGTGTTGTTTGTACTCTCTGCGTGTTATTTTCTCCTTTTGTTTGTTTGTTTTTGTGATGCAGGGGAGTGAACGCTGTCAGAAAGCTGGATGATAGCACCGGTTGTCTTTCTGCAGCGCTTCAGTGTAGAGCAGAGAGATGTTTAATGAAGGTTAATGCTTTCACCGCAGATATGAATGCCTCCGTAAAATGCCTCTGAAGAAAGGATGGCAGATTCAGCGTGTCAGTTACCACAGAGCCAGGCTAATCTGAAAGGAAAAGGTGGATTGACATGTTAGGGAAGGGATATTCAGAAATATAACTGTTGGGAAATCAGCAGGCTGCACATGACGGTGCAGATGAGTTCAAACTGTAAATGCAGCCAATTGCATCAAAAATAGGAGAGAGTGTGTTTAAAGTTTAAAATTTATGAAGTTTTGCTGGACAGGATCAATATAAAGTGCAGACTCCCACTTCTATCTTTTTTTTGTGATGGAATGGGCCAGTTGGGCCCCCTCCCCATTGTCCCTCAAACAGCTTAACAACTGCAACGCCAATCATCTAAATGAGCCAGTGATTGCTCTGAATCTCCATGATTCCCTATCGGACACCATCAATCTGCTACAAAATGTGAGCTGTTTGCAGCTCTGGAGGGGGAGGGGTTAAAAAAAGGAAAAATTACACAATCCAGTTTGACAAAGTGCACATGAGCGTACTTGGCTATCCGTCTACTGGCCAGCCCTGTCCACCCCCCACCCCACTCCTCCGTCTTTTCTCCCCCGCCTCGCTCTGTTTGCATTGTTTTACCCTTTTGCTTGGACTTCAGGTAATAGGAAATGGCACTGACCCCTCCTGATCCCCCCGATTACCTACGTGAAGCGTGAATGTGGTATGGAATCACACATCAGGAGACGGCTTGTAATTATTTCTGCGATGCCATCAGCATGGATCAATCACTCAGGGAGGCTGCTAGTGGAACGCCGCTCGCAGCCATGGATGGAGCCAGCAGCGACCCTTTCTGACTGACAGCTTTGGTAATTAAGTGATTGTATAGACCCCACCGACTGTTATAACAACCTTGTCAGGGCCAGTCTCTGTTTGGAACACACTCGAATCAATGTGTTCTCCACTTCCAGAGCATCTCTGATGGTGTCCCCCTGAAAGAAGGAGGGAAAAAAACACACTTTTCTAGAACATATGTGTTTGTGGCAACAAACAGATTTTCAGAAAAAATAAATTCACATTAATGAGCATCATTTTGGGCAGTAAAACACTAACCCCAGCAGGCTGACCCCTCCACTAATAAAACTCTTTCCTGTTATTTTACATTTTACACCTCAGGGTTGAACCTGAATGTCACGTGTTTCATTACTCTGTGACATGTGGACACTGGAATAATATACAAGATGTCCGTCTGAAATGTCAGGCCACTCTCACGCTGCAACCTTTACTTCCAGAGAGCCCAGGATGTAATTTTGTGTTGAAATTTGATTCCCATCATCACATCATCCTACCTCAGCCTCTTCCTCCACCCTGATATGAAGGATGTTGGCCTGCATCAGTAATCTGGTTGCTTAAACACTTATTAAAGGGAGTAAATGGCATGGCGGCTATCTCATCCACAACAGACTGATGTGTCATTAATATCTCATCTCTTTATTGAAGCAAATAGTCAAGTGCTCAATTTTTTGTCTGAACCTCAACAATGACAAGTCCACAAACTACTCAAAATGGCTCATTTTCACTTGCTGAGAGATAATTTTCTTCATTTTTGATATTAAATGTTAAAAAAAAAGTTGCAGACACACGAATATGCACGAATAAACACTAGAAATGTTGTGAAATCTGACCCAAGTCAGACAGAAACCTGCAGCTTTAATTTTATAAATGCTGAATTGCAGAGTTAGTGGCACCACAAATTTCAAAATGTAGTAAAATCAGGACTAAATTTAGAGAATACTGATTTTAAGAACATATATGTCTTGCTTTTTGAAATAAAATTAATCAGTTTAATCAACTGAGGTCAAAGTTAAAAAAGAGTGTTGCTGTAGTTGCACCTGCATAACGCACAAACTTTCATCTGGAGTAAAAGTTCTTCATTTAAAAGGAAAAAAATAGAATTAATTCTAATTTACAGTGGTGACCTGGCAGCAAACAAAGCCTCATGGGAAAATAGCTGCAGCAGGAGATCCCTGTTCTACAAAGTAGTAAGTGCCTAGAAATGTGGAAGTGACTTCAGATTTATTTGTCAACTAAAGTGAAACTTGTTCAGTTCAGAGAGGAAATCCGAACTTTGAAACCCAACATTTAAGGGCCTGTTTAAGGGCCAGAGAGTCACACATCCCAACCTTTTCCTTTTCTTGTTCCCATTAGTTTTCCTGGAAACCACAATTTCTAGTCACCTCACAAAATGCAAATATATAACATAAATGTGTCCCTGCAGATAAAAAAAAAAAACTTATTTGTCCTCTCATTAAATAAATTCTGATTAAATCATTGGCAGGTGTGAGGTTTACTGTCGCCATCTGAGTTCATACATACCGTTAGACATCTTGTCGATTTATAGCTTTTAATCAATATTCCCTCATGCATCTTTCCATCAATCCATCTGTGGAGGCCAACTTTGATGAGACGGTGAGTTATATCCTCACACACCAACACTTCTGCTGCTTTCACACCAAAACACAACGAAACTGATGACAACACATGCCTGCTTTTTATTCACAGTGAATATAAAAAAAAAAAGTATTCCTTGAATTTAATATTAAAATTGTGTTATGTTTTATTGTAGGTTTGATCATGTCTCCAAATGAATTAAAAAAATCTTGAAATACAGATTCAGTTTTAATGTGGAGGGGTTTTTTGTCTTTGGGATAACAGAACACAGACGGGTCCATTTATTGGTCATAAATAAATAAATAAATAAATAAATAAGGACTGCTGTTTTATTGGATTCATTATGAATTTTAAATTAAATGGTTTGGTTGTGGTAATTTAATATATTTTGGGATTCCTTTAATGTCGAAAAAGTTCTAACAGAAAAGCTTTTCATTTTTATTCAAGGTCTAAAAATAAATGAATGAATAAATAAATAAATAAATAAATAAATAAATAAACAAACAAACCTAGGATTTTAGGAAAGGGACTAAAAGCCGCTTTTCAACAGATTTTGGCGTCAAAACGTTTTTTTGTTTTTTTTCATTTTATGTCCGGTCGAACTTTCTGGAAAAACAAAAGCAAACCTCATCCTCCCCTGTCTGTCTGTGCACGCGCGGCTGTGTCCGCATCCGACCCTTCCGGTGAGTGACAGTGTAAATGCGGGGGTGTCTCTGTGTAAACGCTGCAACTGTGCAACCCCACAAAGGTCGCCAGCGGTGAAGTGACAGCTTACACGCAAAGCCGCCAGAGGATCAATATGGTGCCAGCCACTGTTGCACCGTCCCCATCATCGACCATCAGCTGAGGCCAATAAGACGATACCTTAACTGGTCGCATTCAATTTGGCTCCTGCGGCGCCTTATAACTAATAAAGGGATTGATTTCGCCTGTTTGCGGTTGATGAGCAGCCTGTGCGCCTCTGCTGACGTGACTGACGTGTTTAAACATCGCTTTGATCTGATCTGGGCAATTTGCAGGTAGTGAGGTTTTCATGAAAAAGGCCTGATTACATGGCAAAGATATTCTAATAGTCTCCACTGTGAGAAAGATAACGTGTTTACTTGCTGGTTGTAGCGCGATGAACATAATATCTTGTTCCTCTGGCGGTCGCTTGGCTTCTTTTAGTCGATAAGTGTGAAATCACGTTGTGGAAGTGAAATATATGAAGCAATGCAGTTGATGGAAGTGCAGCAGAGGCCTCGGTTTTCTCCTAACTTCACTCCTGCAGAGTTCGGCCTCGCTCTGTCGCCGCCTTGTGCTCAAACTCTGCAGCGTCAGGCGGAGGAAGGAGGCGCGTTTACCGAGAGGTCTATTCTACAAATGCAATCCTCTTTCAGCCAGGAAGCTGGCACGTTTAATTCAAAGACATTAAAGTGTTATTTAACCAAGTTGAACAGATTACGATAAAAAATAAATTGAAATGAATACTCTTACTGTGCGTAAAGCATTGAATCTCAGGAATACAAATAAGTGATCGATTAAAGAAAAAAAACAATTAAAGAAAGAAAAAGGGGAGCTAAATTTGAACAAATTAAAATGTATAATTAAATTTTAATGTAATTTATTTTGGAATAAATATAATTTTTTAAAAGACAACAATTAAATCAAAAACAAACCTGCAAGTCCCGACATTTGAATCTGAATCCTTCTCACATCAGCACCGTCCATCCTGCCGACCTGCTATGAGGGAAAAAAAAACAAACTAAGGAAAGGAAAACTAATATCCGATTATCCGTCCACAAGTTCTGCAAAACGCTGCGATATCTGTGGAGAAAGAATACAAGAAATTCTGAGAAGAATTCCACGCGCCCGTGGAACAGGCAGAGGAACATATGCAGCTATGTACTGATGGGAAGTGGCGCATCATCATCCAGACAGCAGCCCGCGTTGCCCACAAACTGCAGACACTTTGTCAGATTGAGCCGCACATTTTCCCCCTCAACATCCTTCAGATCCGCGTCGGGTGCTGGAAAAAGTGCTGAATTTCTACTACCTTTGAACGCTCATTAGCGCCTCATAATTACTTTACTAATTAGGGTGACATAGTTATTAACAAGATGCGCCGTCATGACAGTCACCACTCCTCCCCACTCCTTAATATGCCGACCTTGCGGCTCTCAGAATATATCCACAGAGAGAGAGCAGCCGCTCACCAGGGCGCATCTTTGGCCTCAAGTTCCATTCTTTTTAAAGCATATTTTAATTAAAAAACAGATTGGAGTTAAGCAGCAATAGCAAAACAAAAGTAGCACAATTTACTTCAAACTTAAGGAATTATCATCAATAATAATAATTTTTCTTTTTACTTCTGCATTTACTTTATCCCGCAGCTGATGACTTTTGACCTTTTAGTTATACTTTACAAACTTATTTACGACTCTAGATTTAATATCTTTTTAAATAAATAGAGTAAAAACTACAAAAATTATTTTCTGTCGCAGCCCATAAAAAAGGCCACAGAGTTATCTTAAAATACATCTATGAGTTGCTTGTCCTCCTTTATTTTATATATTTATATAGACAACCGAGCTGCAGCTCCTAAACTCTGCTGCTTGAAACGTCTAAGATAAAGAAAGAACTCCCTGATTGGTGAGCTGGTGAAGCCGGTCAGGCTCCCAGCCAATGACGGCGGCGGGGAAGGTGAGTGGGCGGGTGCCGAGTTGTGGAAGGGTGGCAGTGGAGGGAGAGAAAAAGGCGTAGAGTGTTTATTATAAAGGAGAAAATATTAATTCCCTCTCGCCGTGGGCCGTGACGTCAGTATAGGAAGTCATTGTAGAGCAACACTGGAGCGATTAGCAGCAAAAAGGGGGAGCCTGATATCGAGGAGTCAGCCCGATGTATATCTCTCCATACGCCTCAACTTTTAACACAAAGTTCAATATCCAAACAGAAAAAGGGGACGAGGACTACGCAGAGCCACCCTTTGCTTTTTCCGCATTTTCTCTGAATGTAACATATGGGACCAAAGAGGCAGCCTGAGTCTTGAGAAGGTGGATTCTGGTTTATTTCTCCTGTATTTATTATTTTCCCCCCCTTTTGTTGGGATATTTTTTCTAACTCGGACTTTGTTTTACTGACTTTCTTGCGATTTTTATTTATTGAATCATTTTTTCCACCTGGGGAGAAGCATCTCACTGTTGTTATGAAGACTTCATCCGTCCTTTCTTAACATGGAAGGATCCAGCGGGTCGAGTTTTGGGATAGACACTATTTTATCCAGCGCCTCTAACTCTGGTAACCCCGTACTAATGAACGGAGATTTCCGGCTCGGCGACAGCAGGACAGCGGATTTCAGGAGCCAGGCAACCCCGTCGCCATGCTCGGAGATAGACACTGTGGGAACGGCCCCCTCGTCCCCCATCTCGGTCACTATGGAGCACGCCGCCGAAGCGCATCTGGTGCAGGACAGCCTTCAGCATCACCACCATCACCACAACCAGCCACAGAGTTTGCCGCTGTCGCCTCAGCAGCATCAGCAGCAGCATCAGCAGCAGCAGCAGCAGCAGCAGCAGCCGCTTGCCGGGGCCGGCTGCGCCCCGAGGACTGCCACCTCCTCCTTTTTAATCAAAGACATTTTAGGCGACAGTAAACCGCTGGCAGCGTGCGCACCTTACAGCACCAGCGTGTCCTCACCGCACCACACACCAAAACCAGAAAGTGCCACGGCTCCAGATATCTTCAGGCCCAAGTTGGAACAGGATGAAAACAGAGGCAAGTTGGACAAAAGGGACGACATCCAAAGCGAACTTAAATGCAACGGTAAGAGCGCGTGCGTTGCGTCTTATTTCATCTGAGGTCGTTATAATGAAAAAGGCTTGGTTAGTTTATTTACAAATTCCATTTGCATGCAGGATGTATAAAAAAATCCAGATGGAGCCAGGAGCATAGCAGAAATAATAATAATAATAATAATAATAATAATAATAATAATAATAATAATAATAATAATAATAATAATAAATAATAATGATTATTATTATTATTATTATAAGGGTCTTTGTTTTAATTTCTGCACCCTTTATTAGTGTAATAGATGGGAAAACAGATGTAAGCCTGCTGATTCTCCCTGCGCGCGCGGACCTCCCCAGTGGGTCAATTAGAGAGATTATTGTTCTTCCTGGAGGGGGGATCATGGCGCACTGAAACACTGCTACAAATAGAGATGGATTGATATATTGATGTCTCGTTTTCAGAGAAGGAGGGACAATTTTTAAGGCGATAAATACGATTTTGTGTGCTTGTTTTCATTTTGTCCCACATATATAAAAAATAAGTTTGTGAAGCTTGGATCCCAACATGAGTTTCTATTATTTTTTTCCTATTTTACAAAATATGGTTGAACGAACATGTTTGCTTGGAATCATGTTTTTTTATGTATTATAATTATTATAGAAGTTTTTGGTTTTAACCATTCTCTCCCTCCGTTCAGGCACTAAAGAAGAAGGGGACCGGGAGATCTCCAGTAGCAGAGACAGTCCACCGGTGCGCTCGAAAAAACCTCGCAAAGCACGGACAGCTTTTACGGATCACCAACTCAACCAGCTAGAGAGGAGTTTTGAGCGTCAGAAATACCTCAGCGTGCAGGACCGCATGGACCTGGCGGCGGCTCTCAACCTGACAGACACACAAGTCAAGACCTGGTACCAAAATAGACGGTGAGCAACAATTATCATCATCTTCATCATCAGCATAGTTATAACTACAGCAACGAAAAACATTTTTTAAAAGAGCCAAAATAAATGAAATGTGGTCAGACTGGGATATAAGGCTAAAAAAAGATTAACATTATTTCTTGACATTCTCCTAGTCTTTTTTACCATTTATGTTTAGGCTTTTATAGTCTTTTAATTTTCCTTCTCGTCAGCAGGCAATGGCAACACAACAAAATAATTTGAAAAACGCAGAATATAAATTTTCATCCCTCGACAAAACCTGTTGATTAAAATAATCTTTCAGAAAATCAAACAAAAATAAATCTGTCTGTAGCCTATTTAACACAACATTTATATCAATGTATTATTTCATCTATTTAATTTCATGATGTAGATTCTTTCTTTTTAGGAAAAATGCAATTCATTTAGCAACTTAGAAAATAATGAATCTGTGACACTTTAAAAATGTTTTGGCAGGGCTAATATTTCATTTTCCTCTTTTGGCCTACAGGTTTCACACAAGACAACTTCTTAAAATCACCTGTAACATGTATTAAAAAAACAAAAACAGAAGACACAATAACAAAAAATTATTTTATCGTTTTTATTTTTTAAACAACATTTTTTAGCC
>JAVQJG010016534.1:0-10182 GCA_036024015.1 Craterocephalus amniculus | reverse complement strand
CCACCAGGCGCTCGCATCGGTGCCCCACCCCCGGGCCTGGCTCCAGGGGGGGGCCCCGTTAACCCGCGTACGGGCGAGGGAAACGTGGGTTCAATGGTTTTATACATCATGTAGGGTCTAAAAGATTAGGCTGCATTCACCTATTGGATTTAATCGGTAGTGTATCCAAACTTTTGACTCGTACTGTTTGATTAAGCTGTTTCCTTAATTAGGTTGCGTTTAGTCAATTTGGCGGTTTCACTCAGTTGTAGCCTGCTTAACTTTCCTGGCCACGTTAGTCTTGTTGCTTTTTGCATCAGAAGCTGCTGATAGTGGCTCTTTAGGGAAATGAAAATGAGCTTGGTCATAGCAAGCAGAACAATGATCTAGCTGCTGCGCAGTGCTGAACTGGTTTGCCTTGACAAGGGGAGCTTGATGAAAATAAAGAAAAATAAGCTTTGTGGATGTGATACTAGATAATTTTCTTTAATTTTGGTTGTTGCTTATTTACATCTTATTGATGGAGCCAACAAAGGGAAGGAGAAAAGAGAAGAGAACGGTGAAGAGAAGAAAATGGAGACAAAGAAACAGAAGATAGAAAACAGAAGAGGAACCAAACAATTAGCTGCTGCGTATCTCATTGTCTCACGCATAACACAAGGCCATCCTCAGGAATACCTATGACAAAGCAGCAAAGCATGGGTAACTAAACCAACAACAAATACACATCCATGGTAAAAGTATAATGCATGCATAGTATACTGTATGCATACTCTTACATACAGCTGCTCCTTCATTCCCACAACAGTTAGACTCTAATGACAAGATTTGACAAATAGGTACAACTATGATATAGATGATAAAAACCAAGCTAACAGAGTTACTTACTTTAGTCACAGTCTTGCTTAAAACTAGGTAATAGGGATAGCAGATAACTGTGAACTTACTTCCTGTGCTTATTATGACATCAGTGGTAACTACTTATACACTGTAAAAATGTCACATTTTTTAAAAGTTATTTCATATTCCTGTCCGACTTCTTGTCGGACAGGAAGCAGCGCGTGAGACTGGGAAGCCACACTTCGGACTCCAGGACGATCAGCACCGGCTCCCCGCAAGGCTGTGTTCTTTCTCCCTTGCTCTTCTCTCTGTACACCAACAGCTGCACCTCCAGTCACCAGTGTGTCAAGCCCCCCCCCTCCCCCATCATCCTGTGTGGCTCCCCAGTGGGCACTGTGGAGTTCTTCCGCTTCCTGGGCACCATCATCTCCCAGGACCTCAGATGGGAGCTGAACATCAGCTCCCTCATCAAGAAGGCTCAGCAGAGGATGTACTTCCTGAGGCAGCTGAAGAAGTTCAATCTATCAAAGACAATGCTACACTGCCATCATGGAGTCCATCCTCACCTCCTCCATCACCGTCTGGTACGCTGCTGCCTCTGCCAAGGACAGGTGCAGATTGCAGCGCATCATACGCTCTGCAGAAAAGGTGATTGGCTGCAGCCTCCCTTCTCTCCCAGAACTTTACTCCTCCAGAACCCTGAGGTGAGCAAGGAGGATAGTAGCTGACTCCTCCCACCCCGGACATCATCTGTTTGACCCTCTCCCCTCTGGCCGGAGGGTGCGGTCTATCAGGACCAAAACCTCCCGCTACAAGAACAGTTTCTTCCCCTCTGCTGTCAGGCTTTGGAACTCACCTAAAGACTTACCTGACTAACTGACACAACAAAATTCGTTATGTTAACGACATCTGGATGTACGTTTATATTAACGTACATCCAAAGCACTCAGGTGTTATATTAACACACACCCCTTTCATTGTTCACTTTAAGTTGTACATAAAAGCCTCCACATTTCATGTAAATACACTACTTTTATTTTAATGTACACAATTTCATTATTTTATTTTTATTCTATTGTTTATATAGTTTTCCAGTCTAAATGTTATATGTTCAGTTTGTATGTGTTCATATCTTTTTTGTTTCATATTTATATTCATATCTATATTTATGTAGGCACCGTTAAATCACAACAAATTCCTTGTAATGAAAATTACTTGGCAATAAATCTCATTCTGATTCTGATTCTGATTCTGATAAGATCTTTCAAACAACTTCAGACCTTAGCATATATGTAGTTTTTTTTATAATATATTTTATATTTTTTGTGTTTTTGCCCTTTTGTCATAAAAAACCTTATTTTGTTCTGATGAGAAAAACAAAAAATATGCATTATTTCCAAAAAATAAGGTCCAAACTGGAATTTTTGATATGAGGTTAAGACACCCATGACTAGGTCAATAATTGTTAAGAAATTAGATTTTGAGTCATTATTACTTTTTGAGATATGTTTTTTTTTTATTGCAAATCCAGACGTTCTTTGGCACTGGTACCAAATCTGTACCACACATAAAAGTGTAACAAAAAAGGCGAAAAATTAATATTTTTTACCCTGTTTTTTCACATCGGACCTTTGCAAAAACTTCAGGCCTTAGCATATATGTAGTTTTTATTATTATACATTTCATTATGTTTTTGTCCTTTTTGTCATAAAAACCCTGTTTTTTCTTATAAGAAAAACACAAAATATGCATTATTTACAAAAAAAGGTGCAAACTGGAATTATTTATATGGAGTTATAATAGCCTTAACTATGACAATAATGGATGAGAACATTGATTTTGAGTAATTATCACTTTTAAAGATATAAGCATTTATTGGAAAAAAACACATGCTTTGTGGTCAGGCACCAGATCTTTTTAACAACTTTAGATCTGGGCATATACATTTATATTTTGTTATATTTATTTTTTCCTATACAGTTTTATGCCCATTTGTCATAAAAAATAAATATTGCATATTTGGTGTTTTCAAGTGGAAATGCAATATGTCTCAAAAATCTCAATTACATTTGTTTCACAAATTGCAGATAATCATTTTGAGATGCATTTTTATAAATGTGGCTTCCTAACCCTAATCTTAACCCTCCACATTCTGAGCACCTGTTCCATACTTTTTTGATGTACTCCTTGCAATAGGCCAAGACAAATGGTCTGACACCGCTGTAAGAAAACGATTCCTTGGGGATCTATCCACACCAGGAGCCACCTCACCAGTGACCACAGAGGGCATCGGCATAGAAGCAGCCAAGATCAGGCAGGCCAGGACCCCCACCACAGCCACCAACCCCTGCAGCGACCCTGTGACTGTAGGGACAGCTCCCGACATGGAGGATCCCCATGAGGAAACATTGGAGCTAGACAGTTGGAAAGATTAAAAGAAAATTAAAATAAATGTGTCAGTGTGTGGGTCCTGTCACCGTGTGTCTAGGACTGATCATGCGCCCTGGCTACTTGGCCACAGGGATATCCCTTTGGCTGACTTGCAAGTGCACATGACTTTCACCCAGAAGGTTGTGGGATCAATCCCCACCCAGGCCCTCTGGTCATCCTGCCACATAAATAAATTAGTATAAAAAAAATAATAATAATAGGAACAATAAAGTCAAACATAAGTAAAATGTACCCACATCAAAAGTACTTAATAAATATCAGGTAAGAACAGATGTTAAATTAAAAACCAAATAGATAGAAAATGAAAACATAAAGGAATGTGAAAAAATGAATAAATAAATATAATAATATACATAAATAAATACTGTGAAAATTTAATTAAAAGCTAAGTTTCAGTGCACTTTTACTTTATATTCAACTTTTTTCAAAACAATAGTTTCATATAGGCTACAAACAAGTAAAAACAAAGATTAGGATCTTGCAAGAAACAAGGTATTTATAAACTATAGGACATTAAAAGCTAACACAATTCAAGTTACAATTCCTTCACTAAGATCAGGTGAGTGATACAAAACTAACAAAGGATCATGTAAATTACTCAGTCAAAAATGAGGTAAATATTAAAGGGATACTGTTTAACACCGGGGACGCTAAACCTGCAACTTCTCAGGCTACTTGACACTGTCGCAAAACGAGCAGTTTTTCTCTTTCTAGTTTCATCAGACATGATTTTCACCTCCTTACTTCAGCCTTGACAAGCTTTCCCTGAAAGAGGAGGAAAAAGTGGCACAAAGCAGAGGGGGACTGCTGCAGGTCACATGATCCCATGAGAGACAAATCTGCTGCTGCAAAGTTGCAATGTTTGGTCTCTGAAGAGGGCAGCTCCCTCTTCAGAGCACCGACACGAGTCAAGCATTGTATACTGATCCCAGAAATCATCCATGATTGCACAGGCTGATATTTGGGTCAAATGTTCACTGCATCACTTTCACCAAAAATGAGGTATGAGGGGAAACAGATGACTTATAAGACAAACCAAACAAAAGCAGAAGATATAATAAACCACAGCAAATGTCATAACAAGAATGTAGTATTGCAGCCTTTTTATGAATGATGGTCCGTTGTAATCAACAAAGCAACTTGCTGATGCTGACATAACTTACCTGTTCCTGCAGGTTTCTCAGAGATCCCTCACATGTCAGCACCTGCTGCAGCATGGTCTCATACTTCACAGCGGGGAACATCCACATAGTGGAGTTCACCGCACACAGGCAGGCGTCGCTTTTTCTCTCACCAAACACACGCTGAGTCTGGCCATCATCCTGCAGACACACACAGTAACTCCAGTAAGATATGCAGGAGAGGTTCAGTTTGGAAGATAACTACAGAAAAAAGCTGCATTCAAGAAAAAAGAAGAAGTCAAATCTTTACATTTTAAAGTTCAGTTAAGCATGGATATGAAATATGACTCACTGTGGATGTCAGCAGCAGCAGGAGGAGCAGCAGCATGTTTATACCATAGGGAGTTTAGTCAGTACTGAAAGAAACGCAAGTCCTCCTCTCTTTTTTACCTGATGTACTCCCAGTGCCCTCTCCAATCTTACATTGACCTCTAAGTTTAACAAATTTCACAAGGATGTGAAACTCTGGAGTTTCACAACAGCAGTGGTCAACTCAGGACTTTCCTGGTTCCATCTTTTTTTTTCCAAGCAAGAGGTGTTTTTCTTTTTCCCACATCCCTTTATTTTCTTTTTTTAAATTGTATATTCTGCAATTAAAACATTCAAAACACACAAAAGGTTTGCAATGATCAGAAAAATTGAAAAAAGAGCTGAATCTAACATTCTAGAGACCTCAGTTAGTGTATTATACTATGTTAGACTTCATGGCAAACATCAATGAACCAAAGTAATGTTGATAAGAGAAAGAAATAAAAGCTCTTCAGCTTCAGTGTGAAAATCTAATAACATCAATCACAAAATGATAATTTTTTTGCGCTATTTCTGGAGGATGATAGAGGATAATAGATTTTAGCGCATGTTTCGTGCCAATCTTTAACCTTTTGTTTCAGTTTAAGTTAGCTAAATAACAATGTTGTGTATCTGAGGAGGTTTTTACAAAATTTCAAGCATTTAGTTAGGATGTGTTGTAAACTCTTTTACTATCATTTTTTACATCCAACAACATAAACATTCGCCTTGGTAAAGGCTGCTCTTCTTCCCCTGACTATCAGATTCATTTCATTTTATCAAAATACGTTTTTGAGGAATTAATGAATGAAAAACATTTAATCTCCTGGCAATAGAAGAAGCTTTAAATCACTGGGTTACCCTTTTTTAATGTCTCCTTAGTGCAGTTTTTATGATTGCATAAACACTTAAAACAAAAGAATCACATAATTATCAATGCCTCACACTCAAGTAGCAAAACACTGGACCAGATTTTAACAACTATAAACACAAAGTCAGCCTCACACTTTTTGCAGAACAATACCCACAGTCATTTGCAAAACACTAAACACACTTGTATACATTAGACACAGACGTAAATCATGATGTCACTCCCTTGAAAGTCCAAAGCACTGATGGACAAATCACCACATCCATGAACCATTTGGTTAAACACCCACATCAGGTGTGCAAACACACGATTGCTTTATTGTAGACACACCAATCAGGTTTGAGCACGATAGAAATGCAACAGGTGAGTTCACCTGCTTTCCACCAAAAGGGAAGGAAGACGAGTGAGAATGAGAGGGGAAATCCATGGAAGACAGAGGCAGAGGTTGAGGAAGAGGAAGACCTGAAGCAGGAGGAGAACACCCTCAAAGAAGAAGAGGACCAAATTTCTCTAATGAGATTCAAGCAACACTTGTCGATCAAGTCAGACTTCAAAAGTCTGCAGCATTGATCTTGTAATGTGATTGAATTTGCTATGTTGTAGATTTGCACTACTTCACTTACAGTAATCTATTCACTGTGAGGTCCAGAGGTAGATTTGCCAAAGGTATAATTGAGATTAAGATTTTGTTGTCATCATATCTTTATTATTTTAATCCAAACTAAGATGCAATTTTAATTTTTCATTTATTGTCTATTTATATTGATGACAAAGTAAAGGGAAAGGAAAGGAAAAACATCTCTCCTTTGTCAGTAATTCAAATGCAATGACCCAAGATCCGGTTATCTGAACATTGGACAATGTGCTTATATCATCAAAAAAAACTTTCAGATCTTGTTTGAGAAATTTTTCTAGAGAAAGCAATTTCTTAACTGAAATTTGACAGGAGTGGAGCAGTTTCTGTTCCTGAATTTCCTGACTTCCTGCTCCTGTTACTACATCTTCAACACAGAAACTGCAAATGCCTCTGAGATTGTACAAAACAGAGGCAGATATTGGTCACAACTTCCCTGAAAACTTTACAGAAACAAAGATCCTTGCATTTACAGTTTTTCTCGATTGTTTTCACACATTTTCTGAAAGCATGCTCCATATTCTCAAAACACTACTACAAATCCAGAAAACACATGAGCAAAACCCTTCATTTCTCCTTCGAAAGGACATTATACGTTCAAAACACTGTAATTTTTTCTCAAAATGCTATTTTGTTATCAAATGACACACACAAACCAGCATATGAATACACATTTATATGAACCAGTTGAACACTGATGTGCACAGTGTAACACACTTCACGCTGAACACTATGATGATTGGAGAACACATTTTTTCATTCATAATAGTAGACTTATGCCTTTTTTGTTCGGTGTCAAAATACTGTTTTCACACTCAGAACACAGAACAAGAATATTTTATTTTTTCCCCTCAGCGACAATGTATACACATACTGTACACTACATTCCAACAGACACAAAGTTGCACATACAAAGAAGAATTTACTGTATAATTACATATAAAACAAACAAAACAAAAAAAGACACCAAAATAAAAATAACTGTGCTGCATCATGTCTTCTTTTTCCGTCTGGCCACAGCACCTCACCCACATCACAGGTAATGTTTTGCCTGGCCAAGCAGCAGGAATAATACAGTTTTTCCTCAATTGTTTACACACATTTTCGGTACATGTAACCGTAAACACAATTCCTGCTTTACACTCAGTTTGACGTTCTAAATCACACTTTTTTAAAACACTACACACACTTCTTTGCATTAAGCATAACTTTTCATGGAAAAAAACAGTTGTTTTCACAAAGAAGACACTGCCGGTCAAAATTCTAAATTTACTTGCCTTTCAATACTCACTGAGTCATCACATGGGTACACACCTGTACCATAGTTTTACTATTAGTAATCAGAGCTTCAGCATAAAAGGGCAACAAGTGAGTGTTTCTGTGTTGGAAAAATTGAAGATACATTGAAAACAGAGGCAGAGCCAGAGGCACGAGGAAGGCTGGCCAAAGGGTCCAGCCAGATTTGAGCAGGAACACTGTAGCTGCCATTATCCGGACTTACCTACAGTAAATGAGAATATGTAAAATTCTACTCTCACTAGAAAACTGCAGTAGCCTACTGCATACTCAGGTACAGTATTGCCTGTTGAGTGATATGTAGGACTATAAAGTGTTTCAGGTCTTTTTGTGACCAGAATGAAACAGAAGACAGGATGCAGCATAGTTTTCTTTTGGTGTCGTTATTAGTTTGTTTTTTATGTTACTATACAGTAAATTATTCTTTGTATGTGAAACTTTGTTTGTTTGTTAGGATGAAGTGTGTGTGTGTACATTTTGCATTTTGAGAAGAAAGTACATTGTTTTGAACATGAAGTGTCCTTTTGCAGGAGAAATGAAGGGTTTTGCTCATTGTGTGTGTGTTTTCTGGATTTGTGTGTGGAGTTTTGAGAATATGGAGCATGATTTTAGAAAATGTGTGTAAACAATCGAGAAAAACTGTATAATGCAGCAATTTCCTAAACACATAAAACACTTTATAGTCCTACATACCTGAGTATTACTGTATGTATTGGTTTGCAGTAGGCTACTGCAGTTTTAGTGAGAGTAGAATTCTTACCTATTCCCATTTTGGAAGGTTCAGATAATGGTAGCTCAAATCTGGCTGGACCCTTTGGCCAGTCTTTCTCATGCCTTTGGCTCTGCCTCTGTTTTCAATGTATCTTCCATTTTTCCAACACAGAACTCATTTGTTGCCTTTTTATGTTGAAGCTCTGATTGCCAAAAGTAAAACTGTGGTACTGTGTTTACCCATGTGACGACTCAGTGAGTATGGCAAGGCAAGTAAATTTAGAATTTGACTGGCAGTGTGTTCTTTGTGAAAAAAAGTGTTTGTCTTCATGAAAAGTTATGCTTAATGCAAAGAATTGTGTGTAGTGTTTTGAAAAAAGTGTGTTTTAGAACGTCAAACTGAGTGTACAGTAAAGCAGGAATTGCGTTTTTAGTTTAGTGGAACTGGTAAAGGTATTCGGTTACATGTTATGGTCACTTTGTCTCACATACCAGAAACTGTGTGTAAACAATCGAGAAAAACTGTAATATATGAATTGATCTTTGAACACAATGTACTTAGCAGTTATGACACAATTAGTCATGAAATCATCTCATTGCTGTTTCCTTGCAGTAATGAGAATTGGGGTATATTTCACTGAACTGATAGAGCAAATGCCCAAAATGTTATACCCTGTGCATGTGCTGCTAAAAAAAATGGCTTCCATCTCCCATGGTTCCTTAGCTTACACATCAGGGACAGTGATGTTTACATGGACTTGGAAAACCAAAACCTCGAATATAATTGCACAATACAGAGTGATGATTTATCACTAAACAACACTTTCATCCAGTCAGCCTCAATCCAAGGCTGTTCTGAACCATGTTTCCATGTTGGTTTAGGTGCAAAGCAAGAGTATAATAAAAGATGTTAATGCCATTTCCTTCAGCCGCAGAAACATTGTTCGTGTTTGCCCCAGTTTGTTTTCATCTTCCATTTGCAAAAGCACATTACTATGAGTTTTCTGAATGACTTCCTTTTATAACCATTGCATCTTGTTTTTGCTTGCTCCAAAGTTTGGACATAGCAGACTGGACAACTTGTATTACATTCATAGTTCATTTACCTTATTTAACACTTTCAACCCTGTGCCAACTATTTAGGACTTTTGTCCAAAATGCTACTTGAAAATCTTTAAAGTTTTCTCAATTTTCTTCCTCTCAACATAACTGCGCTGGCTTCTGGTTTAGTTAAATGAATGTTTTGGTTTTTTTTCCCAGTGGCTTTGAGGGCTCTTCACCAACATGGACCAGGTAATATCAGAGGGCTTCTGCGGTCGTATCACACCAGCAGGTCCCTGAGGTCCTATGATCAGGGTCTGATGGTGTTCCCAGTATCAAGCTGAAAACAAAAGGAAACAAAGCTTTCTGTTCAGCGGCCACAAACTGGAACTCTCTTGATTTGGACTTGAGATTGGCAGACTCTGGGGACTTTCAACAGAAAGATTTTAAAAATTGTATCTTTTCAAATGTGCCTTTCATACATTTTTTATGAAGTTTTTTATGCATTGTTGGCTTTTGTGAAACACTCATCTGTCTAAATCTTGAAAGGTGCTACTGGTGCATGTGTTATTGTGCATGTGTTACTTTGTTACTGCTGAAGAATGAATACAGGTCTGTCGCCGGTCTGTCTTTTGCTATCAGACGCGGGTGACAGAGCAGCGCAGAGTCAACAAACTTTTCTGCTGTTCTTGTGTACTTTAACTGATAATTACACAATGCCTGAGTACATGAACTCGTGAAATATTTGTGAATACATAGAATAGAATAGAATACACTCAAAAAATAGAAACAGCCAGTTTGTCCAATTTTCTCAACTCTAACATGTTGATTCTACTTAAATAAAATGTGATTGCAGATTTTCATAAATATTTTGTGTAAAATTGACGTAA
>JAVQJG010016518.1:0-26419 GCA_036024015.1 Craterocephalus amniculus | reverse complement strand
GTCCAGATCAAATCTACACTGTCATTAAAAATTATATTATATCCTTAAATCGTGCTTTATTCCTTTTTTGTTCAGATGTTTTCATATAGATGACAACCCGACAGTTTTTATTTTTATTTCAACCTGCTGCTCTGATGTTCATGATGCCCGTCACCGGATGCAGCATTTTCCATCAGAGAAAGAGCCACTTTTAAACTTTAGCATCTTCTTACCAACAAATTGAACTATTAATGATAAAAATAAGAAAACAACGGCCGATCAGAGGACGCGTGTCGGGAATGCCGCTTACAGTCTATGCTTGTAACGTTAGCAATACGTCACGTTAGCTCCTGCCCGCAATGCATTGTGGTCAATATTGCCCCGTCTAGTGACCATGGATGCTCACTACTTTTCAAGATGCATTGTGGGTAACTTTGAGTGCACTACTTTTTTCCTTCTGGACATTCGGACACCACTACAAAATGGCGTGCGCCCTATATATTGCACTATGTAGGGAATAGGGCGCATATTCGGACACAGCCAGAGTGTCATAGCTCCATGACAACGGGGTAAAATCTGTTAATGCTGCCGTTGAAAAGCAAACGGATACACATGTTGACCATGATTTTTTGTAATGGAGGGTTATTGTCTCGCTTTTCTATATCGTTTACATATAAATTTACAACTGTTGGCAAACGCGCAGCTGCGGTGTGAAAATAATTTGTAATTGCACCTGAGAAGCCGGTGCAATAGCTATATCAGGCAGATGTAGGAGAAGAAGATACATGTTTTTCTTAACATGCACAGTGAGACTCTCATCAAGCGCAGATTCTGACGACTTACGAGGTAATTGATATATATATCAATGTAAAACAATGTATTTTGATGTGAGGAGGCAGGAAAAAGCCTGGCTTTAGGCTGCGATGAGTAACGTGTTGTGCCCTCTGACCAGGTTGAACGCCCACAGGGACGCTACGCCACCAGATCCTCATTTATTGCTTATCCCGTACACAAGCCCAGTTTTCGGTTTTCAAGCGCGCCCCTTTTGGAATTTATTAATTGCAATACACAAGAAGGGGTCTATCGGAGCCAAAAGTCCAAAACCTCATCACAATCGTGTCTGCAGCAAAACCACTTGAGACTTGATTACACACAAGCAGGCAGGTGGACCAGGAGCAAGGTGTGAAACTGCGTTCAGGCCCGCCAGTGTAATCGTACTGCGGCCAGTCAGTGGGTTTGGTCACTGGTAATGAAAGTTGTTCTACTTGATGTAGCCCATGTAGATTTTATGGTCTACTTGTTTGGACTGAATTAAAAACAAATTATAATTTAATTACATTGCCTTTCATTATTATTATTAGAAAAATTAAAGCGACGGATAAAAATAGATTATGACGGGACTTTCATGAAGCCGTCAGTCAAAATGACAGACAACAAAAATGTCTAGCGTGACCTCTGCTGTTGACCCAAAGAATTTAAAATCTTCCACCTTATTTCTACGTCCTGTACCCCAGTGTACCCCTTTGGGTCCTTCTAATGCACACACATGCGTCCGTTTAGCTGTGGCTAATCTTCATCCCTCTTCTTTCCAGGACACATCTCCACCTCACTGGAGTTTCCTCCACCTGTTTCCTGTTGTCACTACTGATCACAATGTCATCTTCAAACATCATGGAGACTCCTGTCTAAGCTTATCTGTCAGCCTGTCAATTTTCACAGTGGACATAAAGGGACTCAAAGCTGATTCTTTATGTAGTTCTACCTCCACCTTGAATTCCTCTGTCACACCTATGGCACACCCCACCACTGTTTTACAGCTCTCGTGCATGTCCTGCATCAATCTGACATACTTCTCTGCCCTCCAGACAAGTATATCAGTAGGGCTGGGTATCACTCCTAATTTCCTAAAATCAATTGGATTTGATTTTGATTAATTATGATTCGATTCAATCTCGATTCATTTTCAAATATTCATGTCACATCAACATTTCTTGAATATTAGACATTTGTAGATGGCAATTTTTATGAAACGCTGAAGCAACCTTTCAACAGTCTGTATTTTATATACATTTAATATTCATGTTTTCATAAAAACAATGTCCAGAAGCACCGGCATGTCACACACATAGCTGTAACATTTATTTGTGAAAATAGCCAAAGTTACATGTTAAACAGAATACAGTGTTAACAGAAGAATTATAGTAAAAAAAAAATGGCCAAATGAAAATCAAGCTCTCTTTTTTAAAAGATAAAACAAAAGCGAAAAAGTATATAAATTTTGGCGCTTTATGAATTGATTATGGATTTTTTATTCTTCAATCAATTTAAATCGATTAATCGATTTTTTAAACCCCGCCCTATATATCAGAGTGGTGCTGGTCATGCATGAGAGCTGTAACTATCCCTTCGAAAAGAGCTAACAATTCAACACTTTAATTATAGCTTTATGTAGCATAAGGTCTGATGAGCACTGTCTGTGTTCTTTGTGATGATAACATTACTCACCTAGAACTGACCGTAAAAAAAATTATCTAATTATTATACTATGGAATAACTCCTGAAGATACATTTCTCATATGAATTTCAACAAAATATACTTTCACTTCTGTTAACACTGGATCAGAAGAAACTCAAATGGAAATTTTGTTGATGATCTGTTTCCTGAATGAACTGTTTGGTTCTATGTCACTTTTTCAGTCTCCACTGCTGATCACTTTGCTGCCGTTTTCGTTCTGATGCATTTTTCATCTCACTGTCAAACCAGCATGCATCCATGGGCTCTATGTCTTTATGTTTCCCAACAGCTTAGTGTATTGATCTCTGCATGCTCATGATCTACAGTTGCCAGGTTGTCAAGCCAAAAACACTTTTTACAGTCAGTCAAAACTGTAACCATACTACTAAATTGCTGCTTTGCAACCACTCACTAATGAACGCCACTGGTAGTACAGGTCTCAGCTCCCTTGGGCTCATTTACAAACCGCGAAACGGAGAATCTGACAGGAAAGAGGCTTTCTGTGGAGGCCGATATGTTCTGTGAACTACCCACCCATTGTCACAGGAAACTCCCTGATTTCTGCTGCTAAATCCCACACACTGTAGCCCGAAATACAATCTGGTGTAATTTCTAAGGTCTCTTTAGAGAGGAGAAGTGTTGCCTTGGCAACAAATATTCCCTTTGGTGGAAGAACATAATTGATAAACTTCTGTAAATTTGTAATCTGGTTTCACACTGTCAACAAATCAGCCAAATGCGTTTTGCACCAACTGTTGAGTAACTTCCTGATGGGTGAATCTGTTAAAAAAAAACGAAGAGAAGAACACTGACCCACCAGAGACATTAGTAGCAAGCCTCTTCAACAAGAAAAGAAAACAACCTTTTGAGCTGTAACAAACATGTTTTCTGTCTGTATTACAGTCTTTTGAAAGTTATTTCACACACATAATAAAAATGAGTTTCCTCTCATACTGCTGACAAACCCAGAAGTGTGTTAGCATGAGCTGAATTTCTGATCACGCCCTGCTGGGAGCTGAACCGGTGCGAGGACTCGGCTTTGTTCTCACAGCAGGAGGCTGGCAGAGCAGAGGAATACCAGCTGGAAACAAGTGGCAGGAGAGGAGGAAGCTAAGATCTGCCCATGGCCTCATAAGCCCTTTTAATACTGGTCATAGATAAATGAATGAACGATTTAACAATACTTGCTAGCATCTGGATTTTAAGCACAGTATGAAACTGCTTCATCTGGATTCAGTGCTTCATCCGGATTTTACCGTATAGTGAGTATCTAACAGCTCCAGCTTGGCTCGGCATTGACGAAAACAAAATACATGGGGCAAAGGATGCTGCAGTCAGGTCAACAGGGGTCGGTCCAGCTTACTTTTTCTTGAAAGAAAAACAAGTTTACCAACCACGAAGTTCCACATGGAGGCCCTGAAACTGACAGCAAGCAAAAAAAAACAGAAGAGATTGATTGATTTTACCTGCCTGGAATACAGCAGGCAGCGCACTCTGTCCTATTGTGCAGGGCTGACATCCACTGTCCAGTCAAAAATACTCAACTAGCCTGACTATTTCAAAGGTCATGTTTATCAGAAGCTGTGAGCCAACTGCCTGTAGAAATCCAGTGTAATGTCATGTTGTAGTTATAGTGTTGTCTCAAAGAGATACTCATATTCTGGGCCAGTTGTATCCCTCAGAGAACTGAAGGTAAACATGCTATTCAAGTTGAAGTGTATTCATATAGCACATTGTACAATAAAACATCCACACAGTGAAGCAATGGAATCGGTAAAAACAGACTGCATAAAACCGGTAAAAAAGCAAAAGCAAGCGATAAAAATGTCAAGCTGGACTATGTCTAAAAGCCAGTGCAAAGAAGTGGGTCTTCAACAAGGCCTTTAAATCCAGAAACAGACCGGGTAGACTGGGCAGCCAGTAAAAATGGCCAGTAATTGAACAGAATTTAATTGGATTGCTTTAGCTGATAAACTTGCATTAAAAATCTGTTTAATTCTGGGCAGAAAATCTTAATCCTGTATCACAGCAGTCATATTAGCATCTGTCCATAAACTCCACATAGCCATCTATAAATACAATTAACAATGGCACACATTTTGTTTTATAGAATCCGAAGACAAAGGATCCTCCTGACAACATACAAAGACAAAGCTTATGGTCTGAAGAGACATAAGAATTGCTTAACAATCTGTTGATCTATCCCACAAAGAAGATGAGGACATGAGATATCTGTTTAACAGTAATAATAATGTGAACATATTAGCATTTTATCGCTTCAATCTGTATTGTCTCACAATTCTGTATTGTCATTGGCTTCCATTATGTGCCTGCTTCACTCAAAAACTATGCTTGTAATTCTACCCAAGTGTTGCAGCATGCTCCATAAGTATCCTCAAAGTGGCTTTCAACCCCACTCTGCCAAAGATATTCATCTAGTCGACTGCACAGCTGGTGAGCCAGCCAACAAGTCAGACATAGGACTGGCATACACAATTCAGCCAATTAAAAGGCTGGAAGGTCAGAGAATATTAACCCTGAACACCAAAAAGGACATTCAGCTGACAAACAAAGGGCAGTACAGAAAAAATAGCTGATGAGAGTTCAGATATAATTGCATGAGCTTGTTGAAAGGAGACTGACAAGTACTAGTGACCCCATTCACAAGGATTAAGGATTTTCCAATAGCCAACAAAAATTTGTTGTTTAAGCACAGTAATGCCTAACAAATATATGAATATATATATATGAAAAATATCTTATGTGAATCAAAACTGAAGTTAGAAATAAAGTTCCAGCTATTTATCCTTGATCTAAGCTACCACACAGCCACACCAACTAAATTAAAACAGCTAATTCCACAATCTTGACATGTCAAAGCTGGAAAACAGTAACACTGATGTCTCTGTTCTGCTGTGTTCCAGTGAGTCCGGACAGCGAGACAGACAACATGGAAGTAAGCAATTAAAGAGATAAAACCCTGAGGCTACAGATCTTGTATTTTACTCGTTTGGAAGGAAATGCAAAACTGTCCCATCTGTTTATTTTGATGGACGCACTTACTAGGCTCTTAAGGACAGTGATGAATCTAAACAATATTCAAAGCCTGTAAAATTATATGCTTTAAAATGTGACACATGTTGTCATGGGAACTGTATGTGTCTCTTGTCAGACTTCTACTAAAAGAAAAATCAAAGTGATTTTATTTGACAGGAAACTACTATCAGGGAATGAGGAAACATGTCTGCAGTAATAAAAACAAGTGATCCTTTGTGGTGTTAAAAGCCATCCAAAAGCTCTGAGTCAGCTTTAATCTGATGCCGTCACACTCTTTAACAGATAAGCGATCATGACGCACTGTTTACGTGCACACATCCTCACATGCACAAACATTCATTTAGAGAAACCTCATATGACAAGTGTTCTTTCATTAGGAAAAGTAGTTCCACTTTTATTACTCATCTCATGCCTACACACCCACGTCTCAGCAGTTTACTTTTTAGCTTAATGGTGCAGAGATCTTTTTTTTAAAGAATAAACTATATGTAAACTTATGTTTGTACTTGTTTCACTGTCATTTATGCTCCTTCTTTCATTCTACACAACCCAAACACTGACGTCAGTGCACAGTGCTGCAGATGTTCAGAAAAATGCCATTTAAATAAAATTATGTGTGTGCTGAATACATACAACAAAGCTCCCTTTTCCCCACTGTTTCTTCCTGCTATATGCACACACAAACATACACACATAGCCTTTTCTCTACACTTTTCACAACAGCACCTCTCATTTCTTCACATGTCAGTGAGGTATAGCATCATTTGAAAAATTAGACATGAAGCAAGACAAATGCCAAATCAACCTTTCTTAAGGGTACCAAAGTGTCCCAAAACTCAGCAGTGACACTTTAACATACATGTACATCCATAGTAGGATTAAATACGACCAACCTGCAGGCGCAGCTAATGATCATACTTGTGTGGTGGTTATTACATCTGACTTCAATGCATAGCAATCTTAGTTTTTAAAAAAAGGTTTTTTTTATCACTGAAAAAATATCCAGTAAAAATTTTATGTTCAAGGTCAAGTTTATTTATATAGCACACTTACAACAGCAAGTGCCCAAAGTGCTGAACAGATCTGTAGTATAAAAACTGATAAAACTGGAAGCACTCAGAGAGGGCAGACCTCGGCCGAACCATAAGGTGACTCACTGATAAAAAAAAACAAAAAGGCCCAAAAGCCCATCCAGTACAAAAAGTCAGACTGGGAGTTATACACTCTCCCAGGCTACCAGAAATGTCCAGAAATGACTCCCTGTATACCCAAGGTTGAGATATAACAGCATCAAACCATGGCAACAACAGAATGAAGATTTGACAACAAGTAGCCAAGATCATTGTTACAGCTCCATGAAAAGGGCCAGGGAGAATCCCAGCTAGTTCTCATTATAAAATGTCCAGATAAAAGTTTACTGCACGTACTATAATACACCTGCAGTCTCTTCTCTATCACTCAATTATTCATCAGTGAACTAAAGTCATGTTGCTTCTGCTGCTGATTACAAAGTATCAGAAATTTTCCAACCCTTGCTCTCCTCCTCATATTTCTTCCCCCTTTCATCTATTTATTCAGAATCTATTTCGCCAGCAATTTTGAAGAGATATGTTTGTCAAATTGAAAAAAGATTAGCAAAAAAAGTCACCAAGGTTTTCAAGACACAAGTGCAAGTAAAAGAATCCAGGGAGCCCACAGCCCTGTAAGAAGCCAAATTAAAAAGATGAGAAAATAAAACAATCTCTGTTTTCTTGTCTCTAAACTTAAGAAATCTAATCCCATCCAGGTTTTGATGGCATGAAGACAGCTGAATAAACTCTGCATACAACTCGAACCAAGCCTCCTCCTATTTGGAAGTCATCAGCAAAACTGTGGAAAGTTGTTGTGATTCCTTAGGATGGACCCTCGTGGCAGCATATAAGATTGGACCCCTAAATGGAGCCCCGGGGCACTCTACAGTCGAGAGGAGCCGTTTCAGATTTAGCGGGACCTAGCTGAACTCTGAAAGACCTCTAAGACAAGTTGTAGTGGAACACATTCAGGGCTGAACTTCTAAGGCTGACAGCAGCTAAATCATGTTTAAACCACAACTAGAAAGGTGTTAATGCTGGGAAAGATAAGGAAATTCCTCAGCTTGTAGACCACCTTCTCTGTCTACAAAGGTTATCTGAAGATAATACAAAGGATGGACACACCTACACAGCAGAGGAAATGACATCACACCGTAAATGCTACTACCTTTTTGCGACCTTCATTTGAAATAAAATATCTATAAGAATGAAAAACCAGCAGGAGAAATCAAAATAATAGTGACAAATAGAACCAGAGAGATGACCTCTGAATGCTGTTAGCTTTACAGACGTTGCATTTTAGAGATCCTAAAATATGTTGAATGAGCAAAGCCTTATCTTTTTTTACTTCCAGACACAACAAGCAGATGTGTTTATCAGAAAAAAAAAACTCAAGTAGCTAGCTGCTTTATATACATATTTTTATACATACTAACAAGCTACAAGTACAAATAAGCTGACAGGAGTGTGAATATTTTACTTACCAGTTGTCTATAAACATGACGAAAATGTTGCTTTTAGCTCACCTGCTCTGTCAATGAGCAGCTAATTGTTAACATTCACCTTTAAATCACTTCTAAAAACACAACTACAAAGGTGTTAATAAGTCATAGTTGTCTTGCTACTTAAAAACTAAACCTGAAGTTCAAACAAAAGTCACGCTCTATTTAAAACGCTCCTGGCTGCAGCTCACTGTAACACCAGCTGTTAGTAATTTGCACACAATAACCGCTAACGAGCTAACTGCCTGCCTGAAAATGATATGATGCCGATGGAGAAAACTTTGCTAATTTATATGCACAGTTTACATTAAATAACGAGCTTTATTGGCCTTAAATGTAAATGGTGTCAAGTTCCTGGGTCATATGGGTTGATCTAAAAGTCTGATTTGTTACATCCCATATTTGTAGCTGTTCTGTGTGTTACACCCTGCTGTGCTAACACTGCTTTAATCCTGTCTGTACCACTGTCAGCAAGACAAATGTATAGCTAACAACCTTGTCGAGTTAGAAGACGATTTTAAAAGGAGCAAGAGAAGAGCAGTTGGTGTCGATGCAAAGAATAAAAGAGGACACGGGGGCAACTTGGAGCATGACAGGAATAACATGTCTATCTTTCCACAAACAACCTCAAACACACATGCAGGAACACATGCATGCGCCGGCCTCCCTCTCATCCCTCATCTACCCGGTGCAGATCCTTGACCAGGGCTCTTGTTTGAAGAACCAGAGGTCAAACCGTAAAGCAATTACACTGGCAACTCATCAACCAAAGGCTGACAGCAATACAATTATCTCCAGGCAGCAACAGCCAGCAGCAGACAGGCAAGCTAGGGAGAGTGGGCTGTGTTTAACTCTGGACGCAACTGTGCTTGCTGTATAATTGCACCCTGCCGAGTGGACTTTAATACAGCGTTTAACAGGTGCAGAGCCGTACGGAGGAGAAGAGAAAGTCCGAGACAGACTGCAGTTCATTAGATCTTATCTAAAGCCTTGGGTTTACACAACTTCACCGCTAGGATGACACAGGAGGAGATATGGAAATGGCGCCGGGAGAGAAATGTCCCTACAGTGGAGGCTTCCTGGCTGCTGCCTGCTGACAGATGCTAATACGTTGTGGAAATGATAGAAATGGAGAGTGTAGGTGTTGCTAAATGGCATGTCATGCACCCTCACACCTATTTCATGCTTTCGATCACCATTTACCAGAGGTTGAATTTCTGACGTTAGGTGACTATAAAAGCCCTTTAGTGTATTTATTTCAGATGATATGAAAGAAAAAAAAAGTGCTCAAAGCTTTAATAAGCAGGGATTGTGACATATATTGTGAGACTGAAATAAGAGAAATGATGATAACGGGGATGCTGAGTGACAGTTAAGTTAAATAAAGGCACAGTAAACAACAGGCAGAGAGTCAGATGTTGCTGCATACTGTTGCTTGTTTAATGATGTACAGTATTTGCAAAAAAGTGAACACAGTTAAATCGAATCTAAACTGTTTTTCTTCAAAATTGCTCCTGTAAAATGCATAATCGTGTTCAGTTATTTCTCTTTCTCCCTCTGTAAGTCCTGTTAGTGATTTTTCTGCTCCACTGACCCAGTTTCACATCAAGGATCATCATTCTTTTATCTCTGCGACAGACTCTGTCTTCACTGAGTCAAAAGTAAAAGGCAAGTCACAGAAATGTATGAAACCCCAATCATACTGGTTTTCTAGAAATTACTCTAAGCAAGTTACATTGAGAAACCTGCCCCTGAGAAGCATTTTAGATATGAACATTAACTCTTGAAATTAAAAAGGCATCATCACTTTTCAATTTATAAAAATGCAAAAATACCAGAAATGTTTTTGAAAAACTCAACAGAAAAAAAAAACATTGCATCTGGACTTCTTAAAAATGAAAAACCACGTGACTTGATGGAGGAGTCAGTGCTCAGATAGCAGCCTGAGTCCTCTATAAGCTCATGCATCAGTGCTCATCCACAAACTGCCTTCCTGTAGGCACTGACCTGTCAGTGATCCAGCGGGGCGTGTAAAAGTACAGCAGTCACTGCCCAGTACGGAGAGTCCATTGTGCCTGAATGATGTCTCATCAGCTACTGCAGTGTCGGGGCAGCAGTTGTTAACCTGACATTCTGATGCTACATCTCTGTGCTCTAAGGTGTAGAGAGATGGGAACGAGACAAAAACCGAAACAGTTGTAGAAAAGCTGAACTAACTGCATTTGCGTAATATATTTGCCAACTTCATTCATCTGACACTAACAGCGATGAAAAGAGTCTAAATGCACAGGTGGGCTGGGAAAGCTCTCAGGCTGACAGCTGTTTGAAGATGAAGGGAAAAAAAAAGGAAATACACTGCCGACTTGGCTCATGTGCTCCACTGCATGCTGGGTACGCTGTTGTGTGAATTTATTTGTATGTACGGGAAAACATTTTTACATGCGGGCCTTTGTCAGACCTGCTTCCATTCAGCAGCATCAAACGGAAGCAGAGGCTGCGCGCCTCTCGTCTCCCTGCTCTCCCCGTAATGAGGAGTGATCCATTCGCCTCCTGTGGAGGAAGGACATGTTTATACAGCTCCTGCTCACAGGCAGCGAGGGGAGAAAAACTGATTACAGAAGCACTCTGGTCAAATGTCAACATAATGCCGCACAAGCAGCGCGGAGACACACATCAAGCGCAGCAGCGGAGAGTGTGAACAGACGACGAGCGCTTAGTGAATCAGCTGAAAACAAACAAACCTTTGAGTTTACAAATAGAGGAATTTCCTCGATGCTGACCCTTGTTCAGCTCCAATGGAGGGTTTAGATTTTCTACCCTGCAGCACTTTAGAAACTGGGATGCTGAATGAAGCCAGTGCTTTGGTATCAAAGGTCTGTCTGCAGTACCTTTCAGTGAAAAAAAAAAGAAAATAAACAGCTGCGAACACATCCAGCACCCCTGAAGTCTTGTGTAACACGTGACCAGTTTGTTGCAGGAGCAGTGATTCATTAGTGATTTAAACCCCCCCAACCCCCTGGAATCAAAGTCAAGGGGTAACAGTGATTTAGCTCTGTTCCTGCCATGATGAAACAATCCCCCTCGAAACATGGGCACATCAGGGAATCTGCATGCCGAAGGCCAAGGGAATTAATTGGCCACCACAAGAGGGAAAGAGACGTGCCCTCCTGCCACACATGTTGGGTCAGAATGGGCCTAACTAGCTAGTCCTCAATAAACACACGTGAGATTTAACAAGGCGTGTGACAGTAAACCTCATAAACAGCCACTAGCAGCTTTGTCTGAAGTCACCGCCCGTCCTCAGGTCACACATCTACCGCTGTAAAACAGAGAAATCCTCACACAGGTGAGCCGTGACAAAAAAATAGAGAAGGTGAAGACAGCATAGAGATAGATATACTAGAGTCTGCCCAGCCAAAGGTGGAGTGTCTGGGCAGATGCCAGAGGCCCAGTGACAGATCTATTCCCCTGCTGCCTGCAGCCAGCTGTCACTGCAGATAAACACAATGGGCTCCGCTTTCCAACAACAACACGCTCAAATCTGGAATTGACAGTTGAGTCTGCTGCACAACTCTGAGGGAGCTGAAGGAAAAGATGCTGCGAGTCAATTATGTGAAAGACACAAATTTTTATTTGGATGGCTCTGAATGAGGGGATAAGTGGACGCACAGCATCTTTCAGGCGGGGGATAAAAAGTCTGCAGAAAAGTGAGCATAAATGTGGGAAACACTATGGTCTCATTTGTGTGAGGCTTACAGTGTGGGAACAAGCCACAAAATGTTGGAGAATTCATGACCCAGAACAAATCCTTAAACGCAGCAGCTCATATTTTTGTGTCTTCATATAGTGTAATCCTGGCCCTGCTTTTAGATCGGGAAAAATCACACTGGAAATGGACTCCTTCAGTGAGACGCATCACCTATCTGGTGACATAAACTTCATCACTTTCACACCGGCTGGCAGACGTTGAATGTTTTGTGTGAAAACACAGTGCAAGGAATCATTTTATACGCAGGAAAAAAGCGTCTTCGGCCTCCAAATCTCTCGCACTGCAAGATTTGACTTCAGTCTTTCCACGGGGCATTACGAGGATCAGTGTGCTGTGTGCTGCTTTTGACTGCCTGTTTACGTTTTCACAGGGAAAGTTGGCAGCCGCTCTGTGTCCGGGGCCTGCCACTTCCAGCCCAGGACTAGGCTGACCCATATTTGTGTCTCTTTACACAACAGAACTTTTTACAGCCTCCATAAAAAGTAATATCACACACACACACACACAGGTTCAAAGACCATTAAATGAGGTGAAACATATATCTTCACTGAGTCTCTAGTGGACGGCTCTTAGTCTCATCCATTCAGTTGCTCCCAGCCTCCCCCGGCCCGGTTAATGACATCAGGGCAATGACTTTTAAGAGGACTGTCCCACTCACGTCCAGTGACTTAATATTCAAATGGTCTTATAAAAGAAGAGTGCCAATCCTGTCCCCATTTTTCAACCGACTAGCACCTCATTCTATCCCTATTAAACTCTGATGGAGTAATGTAACCCTGCCTCCTATTTCTAGTCTTTCTTACAGCCAGGGAAATGAGCCATTCATTGCAATCTGCTTGGCAAATCCTAAATACTTGTAAAGTTGACTCCTAACAGACCAAAGCTATGCAACTGACACTTTCTTTACAGACTGTTTAGGATGCAATCACAGTATGTTAAGAAAGCAGGGAGTATATTACTGACACTGCCCGTTGTATGCCCCGGTTGTTTGGTCCAGGAATTGCAGAGCAGCCTCTATTCTAATGCTAATGTACAAAGCAGTTTACACAGTTATTTATACCTCACAGAGGAGTTACATATCAGTTTCACTGAACATATTTCAACACGCTTCTACTGTTGTGATATATTTTACTTTAGCAATGCTAACACTTTTAAGAAAGTTCACACGTGTTACAAAAACTGAATGTAAGATTGTATTCACACCTAATGGTTTGCTGTACCTGGTATCGTTGGCGACATTCAGCCAGTCTGATTTTGATTTCACACTGCATGACAAACCCGTCTATGTTGTAGACAAAGATATCAAGCATTTCGTCCCTCCTATGCATTATTTATGTGTGTAATACCACTAATACCATTGGGAACCATGGGGGCAGTGTTGAGCAGCAGAACTGATATGCAACCCACGAAGGAATAAAGAAGAAGAAGCCACAATTTGTATGATGGCAGCAGTCGACTGCACTGCTCCCTCTTATGACTCATGCATAATCCTGATTTCTTCCACCTGCACCTGGTTTGTTATTGTCTGATGTTGATGATGCAGAACCAACCCAAACCAATCGTAAAGGTAAAACAAAAGCTACGGTCTCTTTTTGCAAATAACCACTCTTGACTTGACTCTTGCCAGTGGAACAAGCTCCTGTTACACAAAAGAGGTGGTGCTTGATTTCTGTCGGGCCCCTCCCTCTCTGCCACCTATCAACATCGATGGATCAGAGGTAGAGGTGGTTTCCACATTAAACTCTTTTGCACCTGACTTTAATGATGCACTGACTTATTTATTGTTACTTTTATATGTATTTTGACTTGATGATTCTATTGATTGTGTTTGGCATGAATGGGAGCGACAGCCTGCCGCACGCCTTCCCTCAGGATTGATAAAGAATTCCTCTTGTCTTATCTTTAAATTTCTCAAATCACAATGGGGATTTTTTTTATGTTTTTGTGGAGAACAGTGATGATAAATGATATTCACTCTGAGAGTAAACTCCCACTCAGCAGCCAAAACCTTCATCTCCTTTCTAAGAAGCTATTTAAATCATTATGACATTTAACTAAAGTCAAAATATCACACAAGTAAGCTTTCCTCCATTCTGCGGATTTAAATGGTAAACAGATTGTACTTGTGTAGCGTTTTTCTAGTCAAGTGACCACTCAAAGCGCTTTGACACTGCATGTTCATTCACCCAGTCAAACACACATCCGTACAACACTTATACTGGACCATATTTGGTGCTACTAGTCACATTCATGAATGACACCTGATCGGCACATCAGGAGTCAAGGTATGGTTCAGCTGACATGTAGTCAGGGAAAAAATCGAACTGCCAAACTCCTCTATCCACCTGAGCTAAAGCCGCCCCAAAACATACTTATTCCTTTGGCACAAATGTGTCGAAACACACACACACACACACACACACACACACACACAAACACACACACCTGCTTTTTATTAGTGTAGACGTACAGCATGGAGTCTCATATAAATTCCAGTTGTTATATTTACTCAGCTTGTTGCCACTGGATAACCACAGATAAATAACCCTGACCACATTGTATATCAAAGGAATTAATTAGTGCAAAATAACAGCATTTCAGTCAACATTAGCTTAAGTCAGTTAATGCATTATGAGAAAAGTTCCTAATCGGGATGAAAATATATTCTGCAAAGCTAAAACGGTCACAACATCCTGTTTGTAAACATGCCAGGAGTCTCTGTGGTTTTCTTCATGTGCCACTGAACAGCCGAGCCTCGGCTGGCTTTCGCTCGTGTAACGAGGTCTGATCCGGGAAGAGAATCAACTGTGATGTGACAGCAGGGGTCAAAGGTCACAGCGAACCCCGGCTCAGTCGTGAGACATGTGCGTGTCTGAGTGCTGAGCAGAGTCGGCTTGCTCGCGTGCGCTTCCATTTCTGTCCTCATTTGTCAACCGGTCTAATTACTGTTTAAAAAAACTGACTCATAACAATATGGAGACAAATGGATTGTCTGTTGTGCCTGACTCATTGACAGCATAATAACACACCATCTGCCCCTCCCACACACACATACAAACACACACACACATTTCTCCCCCTCCTAGAAGTAATAAGTAACAAAAATCATCATACAGAGTCAGTGTAATTAAATCAAACCAGCTACACGCTGTTTTATATGAAAGTGGACATAACCATAGTGGATCAGTATAGTGATGACCTTTACCAAACATTCACAGCAAGCCAAATTGACCTTTCTCTGATAATATCAACCACGGGAGTCAAGATAACAGCAGCCTCTCCATCCTCGTGAACATGCCTTCCAATACCCATGAATGTGCTGCATGTCCGTTGTCACTTTGCGCTGTGGCACAACAGCTAAGTAAAAAAAATGACTGGCAGTCTGGAGAGGTGAGAGCGCCACTTGGGAATGTGTTGAATTCAATAACATAATGCACAAAAATCCATTTGTGAAGCTAGCCATTCATGAGCTCCAAGAAAAATATGGCAGGAATGCAGACAAAGTGCTGTTGTGTGGGAGTGCGGAATGCATCTGTGTGTGAGTCTGCGCGCACGTATGTGTGTATGTGCGGATGCATAAACGTATCCTCATGCGTTATGTGCATATGTCAGCTTTCTGTCTGCCTTCATCTCCATCTTGCCTACCAATCTGTCAGTGCTCGTGTAAAAAGAGACCAATACTTCTTTGTGTGGGTTGCAGGCATCTGCCCATCAATAGCTCTTGCTTCCTCTCAGTATTTTTATGTTTGTCTGTCTGCCAAGCTGCCAGTCAGAAGTGTTTGCAGATAGAGAGAAGCCATCTTTGTCAGCTGAAGGGCTCCCCACAGAGGAAAGTGCGAAGCCCATCTATCTCAGTGGGTATTTGTGATTGCCGGTGGAGCGATAAGATGCCCCCGGGGCAGCGCTCTGTGCTCCGACAGGCAGGGATCTTACACCGCACTGATGAGCGCTGTCTCCCAGCTTTATCTGGAACAAAAGTGGCCTTGTTAATGCTCAACACCAGCGCTTAAACCAGCCGTGAAGAAACAGAGAGGGAAGAACAGTGGGGTAGAAGGAGGAGAAACGTCTCAGGCTGAATATAATTACTTAGTTCAAATGACACTGAATATGGTAAGTAGCACTTATCTCTTCGGCAACCTTCCCGGCCTGCACATTCCACTGTCATGGAAACATAATAAAGAGAAAGCTGGGTGATCGTGCTGATCTGTGCGACACTGTGATTCCTGTGTAATGTAAACTATGTGCTAGATTAAGTGCAGAGTACAGTAGGCACAGTCAAAAGACAACATGCCACACTGTGTTTTTATACAAACACTAAATGATTTTAAAGCACGTGTAGTAAGAGAAGTCAGGAAAAGGGCAAGTTATGACTTGCTGCTTGCCAGCTGAGCAAGTTTAATCAAAAGAATGGTTTGGTTTAGTGTGGGTTTAATGCTAATTAGCTCACTCAGCTGAGCAATGAGCAAATCCATTTCTGGTATGGTAGTGTTCACAGCATGCATGTGTGTGAGTGTGTTCTTGTTTTTTTTTTGTTTTTATGTCGTTTTTTTTATTTCCAGAATTTATAGAGTCCAAAATATTGTGTTATGGCAGCTTTATGATGCATAGTTTTGCTGAAGTTCAAACTGAGCATCAGTATGAGGAAAAGGGGGATTTCAGTGACTTTGAATGTAGCACGGCGGGTGAAGGTCTTCTGGGATTTGAGCTACAGTTGTCTGGATAAAAAATATGTTGTTGATATCAGAGGTCAGAGGGGAATGGACAGACTGATTGGAGATTATATGAAAGCAACAGGAACTGAACTCAACAGTAACTTAAAAAAAATGTTGACCGACCTGTCGCAACTGTCTAATGCTATCATGGCAATTTGGACTGAAATCTCATTGAAATCTTTCAAACATCTTATTAAATCAATTTCAAGAATTAATGACGCTTTGAATGGAAAAAAGGGTCCCAGCCATTTAAAGCAAGCTGCCTTACATTGTTTCCATTGCTCATTCACTCTTCATTCAGACCTGGTGATGGTAAGCTACATATATATATATATATAGCCACACAGGGCTGGGTTAAAAAATTAGGAGTGATACCCAGCCCTATAGTCACAGCTAACCTGGGGCAGACTGAAGGCAACATGGCAGCTGAACTATATATCCAGCCTCTCCGACCACCACTAAACTTTTACCCACATTCATACAACAGTGATGCCAACACAAGAGGTAAGGTGGGTGCAGTGTCTTACCTAAAAGATTCAAACTACCAGCCGATCATTGAACAACCTACTGTACTGCCTAAGCCAACCATCCACACACTTATAAAGCACTTAATCTATACAGTGTTACAAGCATGAATTCTGTTTTCTTTTTCACCCACACTGACACAAACTGATGGACATATCGGAGGCAGCGTGGAGCCAATCTTTGCAAATGTTTTATTTCGCTGCTGCATGGGGGCAGTACCAGAAATACGTGGTACAATTTAAGCTGTGAAGTTGCTCTTAGTTCTTCTTCTATGCAGAATATTATACAGAAGTCAAAGAGAACAAAGATCTGCTTTTTGGCTTGAACTCTGTGTTAAAAAAGAAGAGTGCAATTGATTCACCACTGTCTCTTTTATATTTCCCAGTTTTGCACTTGTTGTGAGCTCTTGCTGACCCGTGTTGACCTGCAACTAGTTGGAATCCCATCAACACATGGCATCATCTTTTAAGCCAATGTGCTTACATACACCTGTAGAATTGTATGTCTGCCTGTCTGTGTTGACAAAATGGCCATCTGTGCAGACTGCAGATTGTCCATCTGCAGACAGCTCTCTGAAGCTACTGTGTGAAACACACCTCTTAGTAGTACATAAGAGGAAAATAAAAGGTCTTCAATGATTTTCTTGTCTTTGTTTTGGGCACATTATGTCTAAACGTTCATGAAGGCATGTTTTGGCCCTTCAGAAACAGTTTATCATTTGTGTTGTGCGTGAAATCTTTTATACATCAGAGCTTATTTACAAGCGGTGTTACATGTGGCTTCCTATCTAAAAGGGCAAACATCATCTTCAGAACAATATGTAAAGTGAGAAAATAAAGAAATAAGAAGAGAAAACATGATTTTAACTATAAATGTTCGCCATTTAAGTTTACAAAACGATGAAAACCTTGGCTGATGTTATTTGTACAGCTCTCTCTACACTTTAACAATGTACAGAAGGATAAGTGCATTTGAAAACATGCTCTTATGGATGTTAATTCAATGTGTTTTTTTCATATATTTTGTTTTAAAGGGATTAAATTTGCTTTTATGTCAAGGTGTTCATTGACTCCCTACAATCTGATCCTGTGGGTTATCCCTCTCTCTCAACTGACAATTTAACTGGTTAATCTGACCCTTTTCCTTGTTTTCTACTAGTTCTTGCTGGACACAAGCAAGAAGCAGTCTCCTGGATTTTTAGTCATAAACTGTAGGTAATTAGAAACATATTCATTTCAATACATAAACACATTTATTTCATGTTTCACATATGTCAAGTCTACTGTATTATGATGCTCTGCAACCTTAGAATATGGGATTAAGTGCTTTATCTAGACAGCTGGGAACCAATGTTGAATCGGCATAAAACAGCAGAAAGGCAGCAGTTAATTGATCTGGATGGCTTAGCTGTCTAGAGACTGATGTATCTCGTAATTTGCCAAGGAAAAAAAGAGCACTTCACAGGAACATCTATAGTATGATAGACTAGCGTAGCAAGCACAGTATTAAACTCTCAGTATCTAGGAAGTATCGTGTATATATGGCGGACTAATACAGTGAGGGTGTTTAAATGGTCAAATGGGCGCTTCAATGCACATCTGAAATCCAATATTAACATCAAACAAAGAGAAAAATCTTAATTTAAATCATTACATCCATCATAATATCTGGATTTTGGAGTAGTCTTCCCTGAATTCTCCAAGGTGTGTGTTAGTACAATACCAGCGAGGAAAGATGGCAGTGATCTAAGAAAAGTCACCTTTGATGCCCATCAATTAATATGTGAGAGGTCACAATGTCTTTTCAGATCAATACAAAGCATTCTATGGTGAAAGATAATTGACAGGTAAAAGATATTCAAGCCAGCTGCCAATTTTAGCAGGTGTACAGTAGATGTGTGAGTAAGGTCTCCCTCAAACCTTGCAATAATAACTCATCCCAGAGGTACGTCTCAGACTCTACAGGCCCTTGTTAGCATGCTAAACGTTGACAATTAGAAACAAACATGGCTTGTTTGGAGGAGTGGCTAGAAGTCTCATTTCTCTGTTTGCAAAGCTGCATTTAAACAAACCACAAGACTTCTGGAAAAATGTCTTTTGACAGACTTAATCAAAGCGGAGATATATGAAGGTGTTGCACAGCACCAAGCAAACCACTTGTCAAGCATGGTGGTGGAGGGCTGATGATTTGGTCAACCATCAGCACTAACCCTAACCAGCACTCGTAGTCTTTACTGTAATAACATGATTTCGCATGTTGTTTGTCTCATTTGTTCATCTGAAGCCCAGAGAATGCTTCATAACTGTGCATCCTGATATGCGTGGCATACTGTCTTTTTCACATGCCAGTATATGTGTGGGCAGGCACCTGGGATTATGGCAAACACTTGAAAGTTGGTCAAATAATAAACAAGATCAACTGAATTTATCAAAAGGGGTGCCGGCTGCAGCTTATATACCGACTACTCCTTTTCACAGCAGAAGAAAAACAACACCTGGGTCATAAAAGTAGCGGCCGGGATGTGTGTACAACAGGTCTGAAACATTAGTCCTTAAAATACAATTCACCCTATTTGAAATTACATGACACTGCACTAAACCTGCTGCAGGGTGACCTCTGACGAATGTCCTTTTAATTTATATGAGACGTTGGCCTGGATTAGTAGGTCTGGAATCAGTCAGTAACATGTAGTGTAGTCTAAATACTGGCATACTGAAAAAAAAAGTAGCTTCTCCACATAGAACAGAGAGAAGACTGATCTCAGTGTAGAGGATAGGCATTACTGCGGTTATACTTCATACCGCAACACAAAGTACAACAAAGACAAGCAGGATTGAAAAAAAAAACTTAAAAACTCACCAGAATTGAATATCAGCGAAGGAATACAAACAATTAGCACAGACATATTTAATCATTGTCTGTGATACAATGACAGTATACTTAACAAAGGTTTGGTTGCCCTAATGATAAATCCCAAGATCAGTCACTGATTTCTTGGTGCCAAATAGTATCTCATAACATGTAAGACGTAATTTCCTATTATCATAACCTCCTAATAAATATATACAGCATGAGTCTGGATGTTAGCAATAATTCTGTTAGTTAGTGCTTTCTGTTGTGCAGGAAGTAAATCAACTTGTAGCTGAAATAATTGACAATGAAAACCGTGGGGCTACGATTGACGGTACAGTACACACTTACCACAACACATTATTTCCAAGAGGAGATCAATAAACTAATCCACACATAGTCATTTATCTGTGCTGAAGTGGTCCCACGTGGCTGTAGAAAATGGCCATTCTTCCTCCACAGTGACAGCACACACAAAGAAACCACACAATGCTGAACAGTGCTATCGCAAAAGAAAGTAACAACAACCAAAAGAAAAAAGAAAAAAACAAGCCGTATTGCATCAGCATGACAGCCGACTCATTCGGAGCAGACTATCATCAGAGTTTACCGCTGATTACATCATCGAAGTTAGGGAGATTACGCTGTTGTTTATGCTCCCGCCGCGGCCCTACAAATGAGAGGCTTGCAAGCTTCCAGCTGTGTACCTAATAATGCAGTCTGTTTAGAATGCTCATCTCCTCCATCAGCCAGCCTTTTACGTGTTTCAACAGCTAATAGCTCACGGCTGGCGGTTTACGCCAGCAACATAATAGGAGAAGCGAAGCCAATATGTTAAGTGATGGGTTCAGACGCTGGCGGGGTGTGAAAAAGCTTGGCACGGCAAACCAGCCTTAAGAGTTTTTCTCTTTCCAGGTTCAGGTGTATTGTTGGTCTTTTCTTTGTATTGATATCAAGCAGAGTGGTTTGCCATGACAGCAGATCATACAGACGGAGTTGAAGCAGTATAATCGGAGCAAATGGCTGTATAACTAAAAAGATCGTCTGCACAAAACACAATGGGCCTCCAGTATCCAAGAGTACATTAGCTGAAAATAGGCCACAGGCATTTCAGTCCATAAAAGAGAAAAAGACATGAAAATCCTCCGGCAGCAAGGCAATAACGCAGCTTTCAATGACGACAATAGGAGTGAACAAAGCGCACAGCTTTCTCTGAGTACGCTCTAATCAGCGTTGCGTCAACATTAGATCACACAAGACTATTGAAATGCTTTATTTGGATAACTTAAAAAGCGCACTATTTTGGCTTTAATATAATTTAATTACAGGGCTGCCAGCACCGAGCTGGCACACAAACGCCCAATCTTGGCAGAAGACAGTCGTTTAATGTGATTAATTGGTGCAATTTGATTTTCTATTTAGAAAAAGTCATTCAGCAATCATGATGGGGAATTGAACAAAGAGTCCAGAGGCACGTCGCAAATAGCTTTGTTACCGATCCAGTCTTAAAGGCTTCAGGGATGCCTTAAGGGGTCTGAAAATAAAAAAATTGAAAAAGGCTCAGCACCTGAATTTCTGTGGCAGTTAGCTTTCAAACGCAAACCTTTTTTTTTCCCCTCAGCGAACACTAAATGGCTTCAAAGTCGCATATTTGCAGGCAGAACAAAATATGTAGCCCACAGCTACACTGACTCATGCCAACACTTTGCCTACCTTCCCCCACAGTTTTATATAAAAAGTAGTTTGACAAACACAACGAAAATATAAAAAGTATTTAAGTGCTGGTTTCTCCCTCTTTCATATGTAAAGTAATCATAGACTTCAGCTGCATGGAAATAAGTGGCTATAAACAATGGATATATAAAATCTGTTTCTAAAGAGCAGTACATGACGAGGGTGTAAAGGGGACAGATTAAACCTGCATCATTCATTTATTAATTAAAGCAAACTAAAAAGAGAAGTGAGCACCATTGACAGCAGTGTGGAAGGAAACAGAAGGTTTGGCTGGTGTCTCCTGAAGAGCCGCCTCTAAAAATCAAGCAGATGTCTTCATACAAATCTTCCCTTTGAAGATTTGGTGTAGCTGTGCTGCTGAACATGCCCTTGTCACTGCCTGCTTGGTGTTCGCTCCTATCTCTGCCTGTCTGAGCTCAGGCGTGAGCAAAGGCACACAACAACTTTAAAAATTAGCTATATCCCTGTCAGCCCTGTCACTGCTTTCTCGCTGTAACGGGGACGCTGCTGCTTTGGCTGTTGCTGCCTTTCTCATAGCAACACCTGAGTTTTCTGCCAGTGCCATCATACGCACAGTAGCAGATTTAGCTTCTTTTGACCTCTGCGAATAGAAGTTCAGTATAATTGACAGATTTTCTGCAAATCTAAAGTTTTTTCCCGATATGACAGTTATTTAAAACTCTTCCCAGGCAATCATCATAGCAAGTCAATCCAACAGGCTGCTATCACCAGCTTTATGTGAGTACAGATGTGAGAAGGATATGGATTTTATTCATCAAATTTTTATTGACTGCTTCTTTGTTCATGTTCAGGGCTGTGCTGACTTTTCCGCAAGCTATTCAAAGGCAGATGAAAAGGAACACTAACCTGGATAGATGCAACACAATTATCAGAAAACCCACTAACACTGATCTTGGGACACCTCCGCTCCACAGTGGGACCTTCCACTGAAGTTCGCCGACCGCCCAGGCATCAGAACACAGGTCGTGGTTATCTTCCTGCTACACTGTACTTTGACTTACCTGAAACCCAGCAGCACTGTGAGGATCGTGTTTTTTTTATTTCTTCAGTACCGTCAACCACATCCAGCCGGTTCTCCTGAGAGCCAAGCTGGAGAGGACTGGGGTGGATCTTCATCTGGCAGAGTGGATTCTGCATCCTGTCTCAAAACAACCCCAGTTAAGATGGATGCATAGCTAGATATATGTATCTGTTATCATTCCCACTGTTTTTTTGCTGTTTCTTATGCTTTTTTAAGCTAAATATGCAGCATCAGTTGTCTATTTTCTCTAAGGTCGGCCCCTTACAGTATTTCCCTCTTGACTTCTTTCCTGTGATCTCCCTCATCCAAACCAGTTTTTGAGTGAATTTAAGGTGATAAATTAACACTATAGTTGCCAATGTTACTGGCATCACATCTGCAAAGTCTAAATTGTAAGTTTGCTTTGACTGTGGGAAGATTCAACATTGAGTAAATTGGCACAAGCTTTCAAATTAAAGTGTATAAATGTAACATCAGGGATATTGCTTTTTCAAGACATACTTTAAAAGGGACATCATGCAAAATCCAAATTTTTAAGCCATTAAATACATGTTATTGTTTTTTTTGAGGGCCCTGACAGACTGGCGACCTGTCCAGGGTGTACCCCGCCTCTCGCCCCTTGACAGCTGGGATTGGCTCCAGCACACCCGCGACCCACTTGGATTAAGCGGTTCAGAAATTGGATGGATGGATGGATGGATTTAATCCAGTTTTAAGTTAGTTTTCTTATATTTTGCTCCTGGAATCCACTGAATCCACCACCTCCTGGGATTAGATTTCTGGATCGAATGGATCGTGATCCTGCGCCAAATTTGGAACAGCCCAAACTGAAGGTTTAATCTGGATAAAAGGTGGGATTGGATCACCTGATCTAATCGGATTACGTGATCTTATCGGATTACGTAATCCATCTATGTGTTTTGAACAACTCGTTTCCATGATTTGATCCAATCCGGATAATTTTCATGGGGATTAAATCTTTAGAACAACTGGGCCCTGGTGCTTAGAACATTTCCTTCATCAGACAGATTGATGAGATGAGGAGCCCGCCGCCGTGATGTAATGAGATCCTGAAGCCACGTCACGCTTCCCTGCATACGGGCAACATACGGACAATACAGGCTATATACGGACTATACAGGCTATATACGGATTATACAGGCTACATACGGACTATACGGGCTACGTACGGACTACACAGCCTACGTACGGACTATACGGGCTATATACGGACTATACGGGCTATATACGGACTATACAGGCTATATACGGATTATACAGGCTACATACGGACTATACAGGCTACATACGGACTATACAGGCTATATACGGATTATACAGGCTACATACGGACTATACAGGCTACATACGCACTATACGGCCTACGTACGGACTATACGGGCTATATACGGACTATGCAGGCTACATACGGACTATACAGGCTATAGACGGACTATACAGGCTACATACAGACTATACAGGCTATAGACGGACTATACAGGCTACATACGGACTATACGGGCTACGTACGGACTATACAGCCTACGTACGGACTATACGGGCTATATACGGACTATGCAGGCTACATACGGACTATACGGGCTACATACAGACTATACGGGCTACATACGGACTATACGGGCTACATACGGAATTTACAGGCTATATACGGACTATACAAGCTATTTACGCACTATACAGGCTACATACGGACTATGCGGGCTACGTACGCACTATACAGGCTACTTACGTACTATACGGGCTATATACGGATTATACAGGCTACATACGGACTATACAGGCTACATACGGACTATACGGGCTACATACGGACTATACGGGCTATATACGGACTATACGGGCTACATACGGACTATACGGGCTACATACGGACTATACGGGATACATACGGACTATACGGGCTATATACCGACTATTCTGGATACGTACGGACTATACAGGATACATACGGACTATACAGGCTACATACGGACTATACGGGCTATATACCGACTATACGGGCTATATACGGACTATACAGGCTATATACGAATTATACGGGCTACGTACGGATTATACGGGCTACGTACGGACTATACGGGCTACGTACGGACTATACGGGCTACATACGGACTATACGGGCTACTTACGGACTATACGGGCTATATACGGACTATTCAGGCTATATACGGACTATACAGGCTACATACAGACTATACAGGCTACATACAGACTATACAGCCTATATACGGACTATACAAGCTATTTACGGACTGTACAGGCTATGTAAGGACTATTCAGGCTATATACGGACTATTCAGGCTATATACGGACTATACAGGCTATATACGGACTATACAGGCTATGTAAGGACTATACGGGCTACATACTGACTATGTATAGATATATTAGATATATATGATATCTAATCACCGTTTTCGATATGTTTAGAGAAGCAGTTCTAAGCTATTATTATGCTGCAAACAAGATACGAGATGTTTAGAGAAGCAGTTCTTAGCTATTATTATGCTGCAAACAAGAAATGAGATATGTTTAGAGAAGCAGTTCTTAGCTATTATTATGCTGCAAACAAGTGGAACATTAGATCATGATGTGCATTTTAATTAAGACTTAATCCCCATTTTGAATGATTGTGTGTTTAATTTTGTGTTCATCTTATAGTAATTCTTATGTTGTATGTAAAGCGCTTTGAATTGTCTTGGACCTGAAAAGCGCTATATAAATAAACTTGCCTTGCCTATACAGGCTACATACGGACTATACAGGCTATATATGGACTATACAGGCTATATACGGACTATACAGGTTACATACGGACTGTTCAGGCTACATACGGACTATACAGGCTACATACGGACTATACAGGCAACATACGGACTATACAGGCTATATACGGACTATACAGGCTATATACGGACTATACAGGCTACATACGGACTATACAGGCTATATACGGACTATACAGGCTACATACGGACTATACAGGCTATATACGGACTATACGGGCTATATACTGACTATTCAGGCTATATACGGACTAAACGGGCTACATATGGACTATACGTGCTATATACGGACTATATATGGTAAATGGTAAATGGACTTTACTTTTCTAGTCACAGACCACTCAAAGCGCTTTACATGACAAATCACATTCACCCATTCATACCCATTCAACAGAGCCTATATTTATACATACTGGGTGCAAGGGAAGTAACCATTCACACACATTCATACGCCCGACAGGCACATCGGGAGGCAAGGTAGGGTTCAGTGTCTTGCCCAAGGACACTTCGGCATGTACCGGAGTGGAATCGAACCGCCGACCTCCTGTTTTAGTAGGCTACTATACGGGCTACTTACGGACTATACAGGCTATATGTGGACTATACGGGATATATACGGACTATACGGGCTACATACGGACTATACCTGCTACAAACGGACTATACGGGCTACATACGGACTATACGGGCTACATACGGACTATACGGGCTACATACGGAGTATACGGGCTACATACCGACTATACGGGCTACATACGGACTATACGGGCTATATACGGACTATACGGGCTACATACGGACTGTACGGGCTACATACGGACTATACGGGCTACATACGGACTGTACGGGCTACATAC
>JAVQJG010016516.1:0-15573 GCA_036024015.1 Craterocephalus amniculus | reverse complement strand
GTGTTGCTAATGCTAAACCTGCCGGTAGGGTCGGATGTTGCTTTGATCAGTTCCGCTTGTAGCCCACATGTCACGTCCGGCACGGCCCGGATTGTGTTCACAAGCCATGCATCCGTGCTGGAGCACGGGTGGCCCGGGTCCTGGACTACCTCCCAATCTGGACGTGCTCGGACCCGGGCCCGAGCGCGCCATGTGAAAAGGCTCTTATTCAACCGCAAACATGTTGATAATTCAATAAAAGTAAATAATCTTCACAGTTCAAAACAAGAACCTGAGTTTGCTACAGTTAGAAATTATAAAGAAAAATATTATATTTATTGTCAAACAGCTTCAGCCAGTGAAACTAATCAGTGCTTTGAAGAAAGCGCCCCATTTCTTTTCCAGTCCTACCTGACCAGTTTGAAGTGACCCTTGGTGCCGGGGATGTCTGTGGGAAACTCGTCAGGTGTGCTGCTTCCACATGACCTGTAGCACTCCGGCCGGGGACAGCTGGGGTCATCCAGCTTGTAGACCTGCAACACACGAGAGCATAGACGTGGAGGTTGGGATCAACCTCATTTATCAGCCATGCATACAAACACTTCAAATTTCATCCTAGGAACAAAATTTAGAATAGTTGCAAGAACAAAAAAATCTGGATTTATCAACCAAGCAGAGGCCAGTAATACGCAAAGGTGGTGAGTAATCAGCTGTTGCATGGTGATTTGCATTAATAAACGCCCTCATTTAACCATAAACGGGGACAACACGGCCCTTCAGAAGTCATGTGGACATCGCTTGTGTTTCTCCTCACCTATGTTTTCTATGCACAAGCACAAGTTGATAAACCACATACTTTGCATGGATATGCAGGGAAAGATGCTCAAACAGAACTGGGCGATAGAGAAGAAACTATGGAAAAGTCCCACAAAACAAAAAGGGCCGTCAAAAGTTTGTATGAGACAGTGACACCGCAACCTTCAAATGTGTAACCGGATTCAGCTTGGGGCTGATAAGACTGTGATACCGTAATAATCTGATCTGACATCTCATCATGCACTTCTGAAAGATGATATTCAAAAAAGATTGTCGTCTAAATTTACCAGTTCATTATCAGATTTCTTCAGAGTACATCGCACATGGTGATGTCACTTCCTGTTTTCAAAACATTCACTGTCAGTTGAACCCAAAGCCGTCAATAATAGCTGCTGATGTGAGAGATAATAATCTGCTCAATAGTCTACAGATGAATGTAATCCAATGGTGATTTAAAAACAAAAACTTTATTTGGCATCGTCTCTGCTGATTTTTTGTTAAACAGGTATCTTGACAAAGTTGTGAATCCACCACAACAGACCCTTTATCCTCTTTATCTATGAAGTTTCTGATAGTTTTCTGGCATTACATAATTTTTCGAATCAACTGTCCAGGAGCAGAGTTATTACTGCTATTTCAAAAATACAAATTTAGCATCATCTCAGAGAGAGCCATCTTAACATGAATCTGTAGGAGTAACATCACTGTTTTTATAGGAAAAGGAAACATATACATGTGTATATTTATGTTTCTGACACGCACAAACTATATAAACTGAGATTAAAATCTGAGCTGCAGCCATCACAATGAGCCTCTTAACTTGTTGCAATCGACACAGAAGTTATAGCATTATGCTTTAAGTATTAAGTTTTCACTTTTCTATTCAAATCCAACTATTCTTGATGGAGACAAGCTGACACTCAAATAGAAAAAATAATGTAAAAAATAATAATAATAATAATAATAATAATAGAAAAAGCTGAAGAACACATTTTAGGTTTCAGGTTGGAAAAATTCAGAGCTTGTTTCCCATGAATTCTGGCTTTTTTTCCCTTCCTAAAATATGACATTAAGCTCTGTGGCCTGATCTGATTTGAGTCTGAACACGTTTTATTGTAATGGTCTAAATCTGTAGACACTAAAACACTCAAAATACTTCTAACACAACAACATAAAATGTTGGAATACCCTGCAACTACCTTTAACAAATAAATTATCTGCCATCATTACTCATGCATACATCAGAGGGTGGTTTAATCCAAGAACTCAAAAGTGGTTGTTTAAATTGATCCAGTCAGTAACTGGACAATAAAAATGCGTCTTTCAAAAGTTGTAGAATATCTAGGAATGCACAGTTATCCTACACTGGTTCATTAAATCAATAAAAAGACCAAAGTAAGACAGGAGCAGCTAAACTCACCTTAGCGTTAGCATATCCTAGCTTGATGGTGATATTCCTCTCCAGCTCATTCTTAAACCTGACGGTGTGAACTCCAGAAATGGCCTTAACTACTGTGGACTTTCCATGGGCCACATGACCAATGGTACCTGAAAGAGACGGAGGACGACCCGAGTCAGAACAACCTGTTAGTCAGCTTGAAGAGAAACACCAAACTTGACCGTGTGCAGCCGTGTTTCATACCAATATTGATGGTGGCCTGTCTGCTGATGATCTCTTGCGAAAGAGGCGTCAAGGTCGACACATCCTGCAGAGAGCGAACGCACATCAGATGCAACGTACAACAACAAACATGATGGGGATTAACAGCAAGCAGAGCCCCCTCCCTATGTTTCATCCTGGAGGTGAATAAGGACAAAGAAGGACAGCATGTGAAAGGCTGGCAAACACTGCCCCAATAACTCTGAATTAAATTTAATTCAATAGATAGGGTATATAATGAAGTTTCTGTAAACAAAACTGTGCTTCAAAAAATATCAAACATGGGGCTCAGACGGGGAAAACCGGCAAAGCTGCTAGTTACTACCTCTAAAAACAAAAAAGTAGAAACAAAAATTTATATGAAAACAATTGTGGACGGCAAATTTATTGCACTCCCTTATTCTTACCTTGTTGCATATTGCAACAGGCCTACAAGACAAGGCAAGTTTATTTGTACAGCACATTTCATGTACATGAAAATTCAAGGTGCTTTACATACAAACATTACAGCAAGGTGCAGAAAGCAATAAAAAGAATAATAATAAAACAATAAGAAATTAAAGTTTTTTTGTTTTGACTCTGCTTGTTTTGCTTAGTGCAGCCTCCTCCATATGCCTCTGTGGCAGACAAACTGAATAGAGAGCTGAATACTTGCAACTCGCTGCACTGAAGCTATCATGCAACTCGTTTTTGTGATTTGTGTCTTGGACTTGAAACTCGCTTGATCCAGAAATCACTCCAAATCAATACTTTTTATTATTAATCCTTCTTGTTCTCAACCTAAATTCATTATTTCATTAAAGTTTGCTTCACTGCTTTATATTAAGCTTGAATTTGCCTTTCCAACGTTGTGACATCTTTCTATGACCCTCAACAATAGAGGTTTATGGACTAGTGTGGAGTGTGAAAGTAGCCAAACCATTTGAAGAAATCTCTATTATTGTCTTCAAAACAAAACGGATAAAATATTGGATCATTTGCATTAATCTTAATAGTAATTGAAAATAACACATTTAATTACAATTTAGGTGATTTAGAAACATGAGTGTTGCCTCTCAAATTTCAATGGTTCTGTTGAATTATCTTTATATTTAATACTCTCCATGATAAATAGATGTTTCCGTAGTTTCATAGTGTCCATTTAAAGCCAACTCTATGAAGATTTTAATTTTCATTAACATGCAAACTATGCCTAAGTGTGCATATTATTTGATATTTTTAAATCAAAAATTTAAATCACTATTCAGTTATTTTTTAAAGGTTTTAAATGGTTATCAAGAAGGATCAAGACAGAGCAATCAATCGCCATATTGTAAAAATAATGCTAGATCTTTATCAATTATATTATTCGTGTGTTTACAAGACGTATAGCAGCTCATCACCATCAGCATCCAGCGGTTCAGTCAAACGTTACACCCTTAAAAAAAGCGACTGTCCAGGCACGGGTATCCATAACCCGGCAATTATGTCTAAAACGCTTTAAAAACTAAAACAGTCACATTACTTATTACTTTAGAAAAGGTTTAATGTCTAACGCTTCCTGATAAAACTCGAGCGGGTCTGTTATCTATCCGCCCCACCAAACCGGCCTCCAGTCATGTGCCGGGAGGAGGCGAAGCAGCACCGCGACCGTTCATCTTAAAATCTTACACATTTTCATACGATTTTACAAAAATGAAAGGTCGAACGCTGCATAGATCAAATTATTAAGAAAACGACTCCGTTAAAAAACACTTACCAGAGTACTAAGGTCTTGTTTAGCCAAGTGAGGCTGACCAAGCGTTGTACCAGACTCGTCACCCGCCATCTTGAATGAAAAAGGAATGAAAAAGGATGCTCCGGCGAATGCCCGACTAACTGGCGAAACCCTTATTTCTCGTTCCATATACTACATTTTCTGACGAAATAAATACATTTTTGACCAGGATGACAGAAATATTTGATTTTTCAAAATAAGACTGCATGTTATGTATTTATTGTTAGTTATAAATAAAAATGTAATTTTTAGCTCACGAAATTCCCTCAAGTGGATGCGACGGGGTCCTTTTTCAACGGCTGATGCAATTTTCAACGACCGTAAAGAAGCGTTTATCTAAGTTTTTCATTTCGTATACTTCACTTAAACAATTATCACTAAACAGGTACATTTCTTGGTCAATTTCGAAGTTCTGAAAATAAAATAAATATTTTTTGTTCACGTGTGAGGTCTGTCGTTGAAAAGTGACGTCATTACAGTTTGTAGTCCTTTTATATGGTTTGTAGTACCTTACGTTCACTAAAAGTTGACTGGCTAAATTATGCATCACAAAAGTTGTTGAAATAAATTATTGTTCTAAAAAAGCAAAGATGGAATAACTGCCAGATCCATTATTTGATATAGCTTTATGTTGGAAGTTGTTACTATAAAATTGCACCTGACTCAAATTAAACAACCCATCAAACATTGCAGACATGTAGAACTGCACCCCCATAGGTCTGAATTGAGTAGCCCTTATCTAGTATATTGATGTTTTACTTAAATATTCTGACAATAATGAAGTTTCTCTTTTTTTAATTAGTTAATCAACAATATTTACCAACAATAATTATATTATTGAACTCTTTAGGCTGTGATTAGGTTTAACAAAAAATAATAGAGAATCTTCCACCACTGGACAGTACCATTGTAGTCCACTTGAGTGTTTGTGTAGACTTTTCGCAATTCTTTTATTTCCTTTTCCACCTGTAAATGTTTCTCATCTCTCTGGGATGTTTTCAAATTTTGATTATTTCTGATTATTTGAATGAAGTTTGTATATTTTTTTTTGTTGCTAGAGATTAGGATGTTTGTGATTGTTACAAATTGACACTTTGAGTCCTTTGAGTTGTATTGAGTGATTTTACTTTTATGTATTAGTCAATATGTGATCAATTTGAGCCTATGTGAATGCAGTGTTTTCGTGTGTTATTAGAAATGAGAAGGAAGGACAGAGCAAATGTACACAAGTTACATCTACATGAAACTGTTAACAAAAATTGCATATTGCATCAATATCAGATCTAAATTCTCTTTGATCACTTTTAGGTGGGTCTAATATATGTAAAGGTTTGAAGGATACTTCTTTCACTTTTTTAGAGATAATCTAATAATTTGGTTGCAGTCAAACCTTACTCCTTTTAATAGTCACATATCAGTGTAAAATGACAGTTGAGAGGTAAATGATCTTTTCACGAGAAAGCTCTATTTTCTTTTGTCTTTTTTTTTTTTTTTTTGTTTTCTTACTGGAATGGAATTTAATTGACATTCTTTGCCCACAGTATAGATTGTGGGGGAGAAAGTGCAGAGGAACCTTAATAATAAAACTAACTAACTATAATTTCAGAAGCTAAATAACCAAGGCAAGGCAAAGTTAGTTAATTTGTAGCACATTTTCAGGTTCAAGACAATACAAATTGCTTTACATAATATATTTAAAAAGCATGAAGAGCTAAAAAGAATTACAAAAAAATAATTTAAACATTAAATTAAAAAATTAAAAATTAAAAAAATATATAGTAAAATAAGTTAAAAGATCCCACGTAGATTTCGTTTAGATGAATAAGAAAATGAATATTTTTAATGTTTTTAACTTTATACACTTCAAGAGAAATGGCTTCAAAAACCTTTGCACATTCACCTGGAGTAAATGGCATTTTATACTGTTTAAAAAAAAAAAAAAAAGCAAACAAACAGCCTTCACATTAAATTGTTGATCTACCAAAATTATTATATTTTGAACCAGAAAATCAGAAATATAGACCTGTGCCGCTGAATATCATTATTGTTCCAAATAAAGTAGCACGGCAAGGCCTGGCAATGAAAAGCGGATAATTTGAGATAATTTCAACATTAAGGAGAAAAAAAACACCTAATTGGGAAATCATATGGCAGATCAGTGGTTCCCAAATTGGGGGTCGGGACCCCATGCTGGTCTTGAGATCATTTCAAGGGTTAATGCCAGATAATTGTGGAAAATTATTACCTATATTTATAATATAAATGTGAGATTTTTATTGCGGCTGTCAAAATTAAACCATTATTGAAGAGATAAATCTAATTTTAACACTTCAGTTCTTTAACACATCAATGCATAAATCCACATTAATCTTCCTTATTTGGGAAGACAGACCGTTTTTAAGCCATATATATTTTGGGGATCATACAGCATGACCCATCTGATATATAATTGATAATTGTCATCGCGGATGGGAGGGTCCTAAACACCATACCTGTCATCTTGGGGGTCGTGGCTCAAAAAGTTTGGTAACCAGTTTAAGTTGTTAGTTAATGCTCCTTTAAGCTGGTTGCCAACTGCCCTAAAACGACAATAAGAAGAAGTTAGTTGTTAGTTTTCGTAATCACACTGTAGTGATGCATCATTTTACATAGACCATCTTGGTTGCACCGCACAACGCCCTTCAGTTCCGCCCAAAAGGGAAATGACGCCAGTCCAGAAGATGGCGTCTGCAAAGCCTGTGCACTGCTGTGGCTCGTTACCCGTTTAATTTAGAGCAGTGTGGGGGGTCTGTTCGTCTGGCAGATGGACCACAACAAAAATATGGCAGTGCCGCGCTGCCACCCACCTTCCTGATCCCGGAATCGAACCCGCAACTTCATGTCCGAAGGGGCCAGAGCTGCCTGGTCGAAGAGGGGTTGTGGGGATTCGCACCGCCGAGGTGAGACGGCTGGATTTAGCGGCTAAGCTAAAGCTTTTCCCCCGGTCATCACAGCTGAGAATCGTGACAGTTAATTTGGGCAGGCAGGTAGCTGGCTGCAGAGCCTAAAGCTTCTCTCACAAGGTTTGCCATCAACATTTCTCCCTGAGAACAAGCTAACGTCGCCGCGCTCCTGCGGATGTCAGGGCTGAGTGTAACCGTTATGTGGAGCCTTTGTTTTGGGCTCTGATCTCAGCGTGAAGCTAACCTTCCCTGGTTGTTATAGTTAAACCTGACAAGATATCCCGCTGTGGCTGCTAACTCCTTAATATTAGTGTGAATATTAATAATAATAATGTCAAATTAAATCTGTAATCTTTGTTAGCCTTTAGCCCAAGTCTGTCTTGCTGCCACTTCTGTTTGGACAGTAGTTTAACTGAAATAACACAAAATAAATATTTAATAATAATAATAATAAGAGTATGTTTTAATTATAATTTAGAGAGTAGCAGGTGTATTATAAATTAGTTCAGCTACATGTTAGCTTGTGTCTTAGGTTTACAGGTACACCTGCTGTTAGGAAATCCAGGTCAGGCCAGTCAGTCAGGATGAGACCTCTTCACACGACTCAGGAATTTTATGGGAAATATATACATACTATTGTCACTGAACCTCAGCTTGTTTGTAAATAAATGTTTACAGATATGCACTTAGATTAATAGATGATCAGTTTCATATTGTTTTAGCTGATGGAACTGATTAATTTATCATGGAAAGTGTGCTGAACAACAACCTGAAGTCATTAAAACTTTAGCATTATCCATTAGAAAAGCGACTGATCACTCAAAAACCAGCAGAAAATATGGAAATAAGCCATTTTAAAAATGTGTTAATGGTTTTAGTGCTCAAGATGAATTGGTTTGTGATCATCATAAGTAACCATCTGCTATTTTACTTCCTCAAAAGGTGCTTATCTTTAGGTTTTTGGGCTTGTGGTGAAAACAATTTATGTTGCTGTGAAGGTTTCTGTTTTTTCAGATATAAACCAAATTGTTATTGAGGGAAAAAATGCAGGAGTTGAAAATTTATAGGCCACTTTCCTCATAACCATAATTTGCATAAAATGTGAAGCTCTTACGTGCATAACGTACACACGTCTACACTTTATCAGTTTGCAGGATCTGGTAATGCTCATGCTCCACCAATGCACCTATCTGTCTCCACATTTGCCAGGTCCATTAATTATAAGCAACTTAGGCCTTCTTCTTTATTTAGGTACCCAGTTGCTTGTTTTGGGCTTGATTTCAGATATCAGGTTGCCAGAGTTTTTGTCATAAAAATCTAGCAACAGAGTCTGTGTAGACTAGCATAAGGCAACAAAATAATCAGCCTCAATGTAATAATTCATTTAGCACGAATAAAGTTGAAGCAATTAATGCTACACAAAGAAAAAAACTTTTCTAGTCTTTGTAAACCACATATACACATGGCAGACATGGTACTCCACTGAAAACGAGTGCAGCAGGATGATATTTAAGAGATGTAAACTCTGTCTTGTCATCTGTGTGAGGTGATGCAAAACAGTTTGGAAACATATTTCCATCAGCTTCCCACAGATGAAAGATGATTATTGTGAAGATTATGTAGACAATGACGCGTCACTGATCTTAATCATATAATTGTGATAGGTCCATTTGGGTGAGGCAGGAACCTAATAAAACCTATTTTTTTTAAGAAAAGGATGTAATGAAAGTTTTGGTGCGAATGTATGATGTTACATGGACAGGACCTTTTTAATGAGACAAACATGTCATAAGCAGATCAACATTATGCTCAGCTAAGATTGACTAATTAAGATAAGCTAACCTTATCCTGATGTTTCATCTGTGTGATGCCCTACTTCTTTTCAGATTCTCAGTACTGATCACCTTTATCCTTTAACTAAATATTTCTGCCTTGATGTGGCATCTTACACCATCTATGAGGCACAAGAGGTCACTGAATGTAGTCAACAGTGGCAATCGCCAGATTTCAGTCAGTTTGAATGTCTCTAGTAAATCTGTTAAACAAAGTTTACCACTTGCACCATTAAAAACAGTTATTTGCACAATGTCATGTAAAGCGGAGATATTTTAATCCTTCATAAGAGTTTGACAGACTCTGGTTATCAGTGAAGAGGTGTTGCTTTTCTGGTAGTGGATGGTGACCAAACACCTCACCAACACTCCCCTTATTTTGGTCTTAACTTTAATTCTCCAGTCCTACATTGTAAGTGAAAACTTGAGAAAATTAAAAACCTGTTTTTTTATTTTTATTTCTGTGAATTGGTACAGAAATGGAAACACAAAGTGAACATTAAGGCAGAATTTCACAACCCTAAGAGGAAGAAAGTGGACCTTTCCTCCTCTGCTGTGCTACAGCTCCCTGCACAGGATGCCATCATGTCTACAGACTTGTTACTTGGTAATAATTTACACTGGTTTTATTCTGCACATGGCTCAGGTTGGTCACTTTATTCAGGCGGGGCTCAAGCAGAAGCCTAGCGCTATGGCATGTGGTCTGTCTCGTATTATTTTCACAAGTTTTTAAGTTATAGTTAAAGGGTTACTCTGTAACTTCCCAAATATCAGCCTGATAAGCGTAATACTTGATGATTTCTGGGCTCAGTATAAAGTACGTGACGCATGCCGGCGCTCAGAGGGAGCCGCCCTCCTCAGAAGCTGAAACTTTGCAGGAGCGGATCCGTCTCTCATGGGATCACATGGCCTGCAGCGCTTTGCTTTAAGCTCCTCTCTATAGACGCATCTCTGCTTGGTTACGTGGTATCCATTTGAATACAAATAGTCCCAGAAGTCTGTTTTACCAGCTGATATTTTTTCTCTTTTTCTGTGTTTTTTAATAGAACCAGGGAAACATAAACACAGGAAATGCGAGCGGCCCCTTAGTGCTCAGCCGTCACAGCCTGCGATTGTTCGCCCGGGCTCCAAAAGGTACGACTCCACCCAGTCACGCGGTACGTTAAGAACTAACAAATGATTCCTTGTTGCCACTGATAACTAATGATCCACTTTAGCTCTCTGGATGATGTTCCCTGTTCCACTTCTTCATGTTTTGGACCATAAACATCGGTGGACGAGACGCGTCGGCCCACAAAGTGCTGATGTTCCTCAACTTTAGCGAATGCTCTGTTCCATATTTTGAATTGTTCACGTGTGATTCCAGTAGCGAAGCAACGAAACCATATTTTATCATCTAAGTGCTGAAACTAATAAGACTTTTGAAGCAGATGTAGACACCAGTTGTTATAAAATTTAAAATGTCAAATCTGACATGAAAATGTAGAACTGTAGGGTAAATGTTTACCTTTCTAATAATTGATCTTTGTAAGAATTTCTGGGTTTAACACTATTCCCTACTTGTTGTTTAAAGTAATGAAAGTACTCTAAACAATTAAGGCAGAGTTTACCTGGTATACAGATAAAACTAATACAGTCCCCAAATGACCTCAAGCTACTTTTTCTGCTTTACTTTTTGTAGAAAAAAAACCAAAACAGCTACTGATCGGTTCATTGTTTAGGGTCTACATTGGGAAAACGGCAAACTTTAAAACATTTAAAGACGGTTTCCATCTGTATATTGTTGCACTGTTTGATAGTCTGACGAATCAGATCATCACACTTGGAAGCTGCAAATAAATAAATAAATTTGTAATAAATAAAGTTGTACATACAGGTATAAATGAGGTTTCCTACCTTTTTAGTTTATGGTACTTTGTAGATGTCACAGTCCTTCCTATTAATTTAATATATCTCTGTATAAGGCAGTGGTAAAATATGCATGTTAATTTTAAAACAGCTATTATTGTGTATTGCTTTAGTAGCATTTACCTCTAAGAAAACTGAAGTAGTAGCTGGTGTTAATGTTTTATATATAAAAACTAAACTAAATCCACTTTGTGTTAAAGTGGAGTTGACATTTAATCCAATTTTCTTTACTGCTACCAGTGACATTCATGTCATTACTCTGATATTTAGGGACGCAAGATACTGGATTCTTGTCAGATATAGTTACAACCCAAGATAGTTTACAACCCGTTTGGCCAATAACTTATACCGGTTACAAGATTACTCTGAATATCCACATCTTGTGCAATATAAGAAAAGTATTTCAGCCTATGTTGTGTACAAAATGTCCAATGGATTCATTACAATTGTTTTTAAACGAAAAGAGTAAGATACGAGATCCTGAAAACAGATTGTGTTCCTCTTGCGTCTGTTATTTTACCAGTTTATCTTGTTGGCCAATATCCGATATTTGATATGGAAGCCAGAATCGTCTGGTACCTTGCTGATGATATCTTGCATCTCTACTTAATTCACATTTAGTCAGACAGCAGAAAAAAAAATCCTCCAATATTGTTGCATTTTTCCACATTCTGAGACAAAGTGAATTAACCCTTTAAAGCCCAAACCAGGAAAAACTGATGAAAAAAGTCACGTTTTTGAAATTTGAAGTACTTTTTAGCCCTTTAACAAAACATTGAGGATTTATATCTACCATTCATTACAATGTGACCGGTCAAAATGAATGTAGTGCAGTCTTCTGTTTCCTGGCATCCATTAGGGGCAGAAGACAAGTTTCATACTGTATTCTGCAGAGTTTTGAGTAAGGTTTTTACCACAAACATAATGCAAAATGTCTCAGAAACATGTGTATCAGATATGATATGTTTGGCTTTATAGGTTAACACTCTGGCTAGAGGTGTGCCGACACGGCGAGTGTGTGTCTGCACACCTCTAGCCGTGCGCTGGCTGATGACACACACACTGGGCCTGTGATCAGACCTTCCTGTTTAACGTGGCGGTTGTGTTGGCTTTGTCGTTCAGGTGATTGACGCTCAGAAAAGGGACTGTGTTAGCATCTACTGGACACAAGGGGCACTGTCCTCTGATTGGCTCGGACAACCCCCTCTGACATGCCCGTGGCCAATCAGAGGTGAGTGTGCTGTGTTTTGTGTGTGTTTCCTGATGGTGCTGTGTGTTTTGATGGTTTTTTTGTTACTATTTGTATGATTATCTGAATTCAGTGTGAGCATTCCCCCCCACTCTTTCTTTCCCATCCTCCCCACTGTGTAGCACTGCAGTGGGGTATTTCCCCGCTGTGTGTGTGTGTGTGTGCACCCCGACCGTTGGGCTGTGAGAGCAGCAGCCTGTCAGGACGCAGCAGCTTTTAATGCTCAGCCTCCTCTCAGCTCCTGACTTACTGTTTCCAGCCGCAGCGCTCACACACATTATCTTTACTTCAGAGACACATCATCTTGTGTGTGTTTGTGTGTGTGAATTCATTTTTGAATGCTTGCTCATTCCAGTTAATCCCTTTTTGCCACATGCAGCTGCAGCTCATGTTTCTGAACTCTTGCTGTTTCCTCTCCTTCCTGCCTGCAGGTGTGTTATGTCAGGGGCGGATGTGGAGGTGTACCTGTCCCAGGTGCACGATGGGAGCGTGTCGTCGGGCTTCCGGGCGCTGTACGAGGAGCGTCTGCTGCTGGATGTCACCCTGTTGATAGAGGAGCACCACTTCCAGGTAAAGGAGTGAAGCTAATCTTACACAGACTGAGTAATTGTGATGTAACAGGTCTCCTTTATGTGTGCAGACTATTCCTTCTCTTTCATCCACTAATTATCTTTTATAATATGACTTTTTCCCATTATTGCACATTACTGAATCTTTTTTAAATATAAAGAAATGTCAACAACATGTGAGGGTTTTCAGTACGTAGTTGTCTTAAAGGCTAATAATAGGGCCTGTTCAAAAGTAAACATAAGTTGTACATAATTATTACCAATAGTTTGTTTTTAGCCTTATAACCATCCTGTTCATAGCCTTTACATTCACCACAGTTATAGCCTGTAAATACTTTTTACTTTTTAAAATTATTGCATATTGTACATCTGTAACATACATATGTTCTATTGCTAAAGCACTTCTGGATGGATGCAAACTGCGTTTTGCTGCTCTGTACGGATGCAACGATTCACTTAAGCCACAATATGATTCTCGATTTTAAGTTCTTGATTTTGATTTTTTACAATTTTTTTTCCCCCAACAAAATAAAATTTTAGTTGTTTTTTTCATGGCCAAATAAATTGTTTTCTTATATTTGCCTTTTTCTTCCGTGTTTAAAACTGTGACCTTTTATTGCCTGTTTTACTAACTACACTTGACACTGAACAAATAATTAATATAGACATGGAAATGATCACATATCTTTTTATGAACAAAAGACGTTTTATGTGTTTTGAACATCATCTGCATTGATTGCATTGCATGCAATTAGATTTTTTCCTTTTTTTGCATAGATTGCCATTCAAACCAGTTTGAATCGATTTTAAATAGTTTTTCGTCATTATATCCCTATTGCTCTGTACTAGTGACATGTACAATGAAAAAGTGTAATTCCATTCTATATGATAAATATCTTGATATAAATTTTTTTATCGCGTAAACAAACTATTCAAATTCATTTATTCATTTATTAAGGATTAGAAGTGCATGTGTATTAAAATAAATGACTTCAAATATATGTGCATTAAAATAATGGCAAATACTTTTCAATGACCGGAACAAAGATAGAGTTGTGTAAAATGCTAAAAAAGATAGAGCTTGTTTTGAGTTAAAAATAACACAATATATTCCCTTATTCTACATCTCATGTGACAAATATTGGATATATCTGAAAATGGCGATGTCTTGCGCAGCTTTAGCCTCTGTGTCGTCCTCCTGCAGGCCCACAAGGCTCTTCTGGCCACGCAGAGCGACTACTTCCGGGTCATGTTCACAGCCGACATGAGGGAGCGGGACCAGGACAAGATCCACATGAAGGGGCTGACGGCCGCCGGGTTCGGCCACATCCTCCGCTTCATGTACTACGGCTCGCTGGAGCTCAGCATGCCCACCGTGCAGGAGATCCTACAGGTACACACCACCCGCTGATCTCCAGCGGTTCATCTGGAGTTTAGTGTTTGTAGCTCTGAGCTGATGGAGGAACCCGCCGTGTCCCATCAGGCGGCCATGTACGTGCAGCTGACGGAGGCGGTGGAGTTCTGCTGCTCCTTCCTGCTGGCTAAGATCTGCCTGGAGAACTGTGCAGAGGTCATGCGCCTTCTGGAGGACTTCAGCGTGGGCGTGGAGGGCGTACAGGAGCAGCTCGACAACTTCCTGCTCGACAACTTTGTTCCCCTCATGAGCCGACCCGACTTCCTGTCCTACCTCAGCCTGGAGAGACTGCAGGTAAATCTGTTTAAACAGCAGACTGATGAAGCTGTTTTTGCATTGAAGCTCCCCGTACTTCAGGATTTTCTATCAGCTCTTGTCTGTTTTTTATAATTTTAGCTGGTATGAAATTATTACTTGATATGTTTTTTGTTTGTTTTTCCCTTTCTTGGTGTAATCTGGCTCCTCTTTTCCAGCCTTTTATCAGAGATGAATAAACTGTAGTAAGAGAGAAGCAGCGTCAGCACGTTAAAGTTAATTTCTGCAGATTCATCCTGGTTTAGTCGACCAGTGTGACTGATGTCGTTATACATAGCTTGTTTTTTTTACAATGGAAAGTTAAACTTGATTGAGAAAGAAACAAATACAAAACCCCTTAAGTTTAGATATTACAGTATCTTCATCATTTAGATCAGTGGTTCCCAAACTGTGGGTCGGGACCCCGGTGTTGATCATGAGATCATTTCATGGGGGTCACCAGATAATTATGACAAATATATAACTTACATTTGAAATGTTTTGAAAATTAATAAGCAAACAAACAGCCTTCTATATTAAATTGTTAATCTAACCCCAAATTATGATATTTTGGAACCAGAAAATCAAAAATATATACATGTGCTGCTTATATTGAATATCATTATTAATCCCAAAAAACAGCGGCAAGGCCCGACAATGAAAAATATATAATTTGACAGATGTTTTCAACATTGAGGAGGAAAAAATATCCAAACCACCTAATTGGGAAATCATATGACGAGGAATTATGTTTCAAACAGTAGATCAGTGGTTCCCAAACTGGGGGTCGGAACACCCATGCGGGATCAAAGATCATGACATGGGCCGCCAGATAACTATGAAAAATATAAAAATAAATTTGGGAGTTTTATCGTGGCTGTTAAAATTAAACCATTAACAAAGAGATAAATTAAAATGTAACACTTTTATTCTTTAACACATTAATATACAGTATAAATCTGCATGTATCTTTCTCATTTAGGAAGACAGGCTGTATTTAATCCTTATCCTGCAGGATGACCCATCTAATATATAATTAATAACTGCCATCAGGGAAGGGACAGGGAAGGTCAATAAATATATATATATATATATATATATATATATATATATGGTTCAAAAAATTTGGGACCCAGTGATTTAAATGATGCAGA
>JAVQJG010016492.1:0-12848 GCA_036024015.1 Craterocephalus amniculus | reverse complement strand
TTGGGTTTTTAGACCTTTAACTTTAAGGTTGGTGTGTATTGTGGGAGTACAATGTTGCCATAGACTCATATGGAACTGAATCTCGCTGTATATTGTACAATGTCATGTTACCTCAAATTTCTTGAGATGGCATGCAAAAATTTGGCCACCTCAAGAAATTTGAGGAATCAAAGAATGTTGATATGAGTTAAGGCTCCTCTTTAGGAAGAGGAAATGCACAGTTCAAAAATTTGCACTCTGACTCATCAGTCCATAAAAAGGCAGCAGCAGAGGCAGCATCAGTAGCAATGAGTTCCTCTAGCTTACTGTCTCTAAAAGTCACAATAATTGGTACCCATAAAGCAGAAGTTCTTAAGTTTTGTTAATGTAGTCATTTCTATAGTTTGTAATGTAATGATAAAAATGTCAGCTGAACACCGGAGGCCAAATAGAAGTTGGGAGAGGGGTTATTTGCAAAGTGTGCTTGATACAGAAGACCTTCAGGAGGATTGTGATGTTCCTGTTACATTGGCACATGCATAAATATGACTTCCTCTAAAGATTTTCTTTTGGGGGAAAGCTTATTCTGCATTCTCATGGCAAAATACTGCAACAAACATTTGAAAATAAACATCTGAAGAAACTTAATTTAGTATGGAAACAAATACTGTTGACTGAAAAAATTAAGAAGATCTTTTTGGTTGTAATGAACAGAGTATCTTTGGATGAGAAAGGGATGGATAGTTTGGTGACAGAACAGCTCTCCAACTGGTAAAAATGAAGTGGATCAGTCATGCTCAGTTGTTTTAAATGTTTTAAAGAAAGCAAAAATTCTTCAAGTAGAAATCGATAGAAACTTTCTACATAATTCGGTTATCTTACCAAGTAATAATAATGCAGGGTGCCCCAACTTTTCTTTTGGGGAGTTAAATGCCTCAGCTTTAACTTGTTGACTTTTGGAAATCACACTACCATTTACTCACTTTAACTACTCACAGAAGTCTTTGCCAAGCTTTTGCAATCTGCTGCACATTGTTCTTCTGACAGCTGCGAGAGAACAAAAAGGAAATATATTGCAGACAGTCAAATTGAAAGATTGCCTCCTCCTGCTGGTTTTCCTGTCCACTGAGTAACTACACAATGGGGTGCGCAGAAGGAAGGACGTGAATCCAGTCTCATATCCTGATATCAGTCCACTCTGTAATGTATAATGGTCATGAGATTTAACAAGATATGTTTGGGAATTACAGCAGCCTCCTTGTCTAATAGCCCCTTGCTCCCATCTCACAGTATGTGGTGAGAAACAGAGAGAATGTTCCTGTATTACAGTAACCTAGTGGTGGACCATGGGATATGGTGCACAGATACAAAACTAAAGAGGACTTTTGTCTCCCTCAAATAAAGACTACAGCACCACAGGGGGAAAGGGAACATGTTGGTAGTGAAAGTCTCTTTCAGATGTTATGTAAGAGCAGAAATATTCCTTAGCAGATGAAAGCTTTCCTATCAGCCAGCTCCTCATGCTGATTTCCTAGTGCGTTCACACTCAAAGAAGCCCTTTGATAAGCACATTATACAGAACGGCCTGGACACAATAGTGATGTCATGAGGATTAGCACGCTACCTTGCTTGGCATAGCGGCTGGCACAAGGGCTAATTCACAGCACTGGCGAGCGTGAGGAGCACAGGACCTGGCTGAAATGAGGTGAGGGGTGGCTGCTGCACAACAGCCGGTTAAAATATAGCTTCTGTACTTAAGGAAAGGCTGGGGAAAAAAAAACACATGGATTAAACATTCATGATGTACTCCACTTTATTACACTAAAAGCTGTTTTGCCATGCAGGGGCCCTGTATCAGACCTGGTGCACCAGTCATGCTCCACCAGTAGTGAAAGCTACTTTAAGTGTAGCTTTTTGCCATGATTCAGACATAGTGGGAGAGACTACAGAAAGTGCCTTCTCATGTCCATCTTCCTCATCAACAAATTTCCAGCTCAACTTTTATACCTAAGCGCCACCTTTTTTTTCTTTTGCTCTGCCTCCTCTTTATGTACAGTAACGTACAGTACATGAATAAGTTAAATGCAGAAAGCTCTCTTGACACAAGAGAGGGTGAGCATCAATATGAAATGGTTTTTCAAGATTCACAGTGGCAGAGTAAATTGCTCGGGCCCATTTCGCTGAAAGTACCTCTCAAGAAACAGGTGATGGAGGTGGTTTATGCAACAGTTTGAAGTTTTATTTTTAACCGTGTTTTAAGGTAAACCTATGTTTCGGGATTGAATGTGAAGATGTAAGATAATGTGAGGGAACATCCAGTGACAAACATGATCCACCCAAACGCAGCCCATTGTGCTATTCCAATCATTTATCTTAATAAGAAATTGAAGTGGAAAGCGAGGTTGCCTTTTGCTGTGCTGTAGCCTTCCATTCTGAGCCTACTGCAAACCTGAGGAGGCACTTATTGTGCTGGATGTTTCCCATGGTAACAGCAAGGTTAATAACCAGGGCTCAGATGGAGATGACAGAGAAACGTTTTCTTCTGGACAAGAAAGCTTCAAGGTCTCCTGCAGTGGAAATTTTTTTTTTCTTATTCCCTTTTTTCAATGTGTAGCTGAATGATCACATAAGCAAACCGCTGCATCAGTGCACTCAAAGACAAAAGTGCGCCGTCGGTTTTGTCGTCACCCACTAAGAGCCTCATTTTTATTTGAAGAGCCAAATTTCAGTCAATACAGGTTTGGACTGTTCTGAGAAAAAAAGCAGCTGGACTTGTTCCCACTCAACTTTGTGGGACTATCAAGGCCCTTTGAATAGATTACACAAGGTTCCTTGTCTATACTTTTTGTGTCCCTTTCCTGTGACCAAAAGCCCATATCTTTCCTAGACATGCCTCTCAAAAATCCCAACCTCAACAGCATTCACATCAAGCCAACTATACTTTCCAAACCCCACAGTCTCATTCAGCGTTGGAAAAGAATTTTAAAGCCACTTTCATAATGAGAGAAAAAAGAAAACTTTTTCCTTTACCATGCGAGAACAACGAGTGTTTGGAGCAGTATGTGAGACTGACATGTAAGAATGAAGTCAATCTGGGCTTGGATGGGCTTCAGGGCTGCCTCCTGCTATGTTCATGTCCTGCAGGGTGGTCTCTGATTGGCCTGCATGGGGAACCAGGTCTTGACAGGTGTTTGGAAGAGGTGCATCTGTTTGGCCATGTGCTTTTTTAGTGATCCGTTTACTGGAAGCTGTGGGAAGTGTCTGTGGGGCACCCAAACGATGCCAAGTTATTAAAGAAAAATTACTTCCATGCTTTTACAGGTCATTGATATTACACCTATTTGAACAACAAAGAAATGATTAACTCTTGCGCTGTACCTTCATGCATCTGTTGAGAGAAAATATAATATGTAAGCTTCCACTTGAGTGCTGCAATTTCATTCGTGCTCACCAACAGTGCTGCTACAACCCCTCCCTAAATGGCTTGAGCCAATGGGTGCGGCGTGCTGAAGGCTGGCCAGGCTTGTTGTGAAAGTAGAACAGCCCTACCCGTCTAGTACACCCGTGCCCGACCAGCCCGACCAAGATATTCCCATAATGAGCAGGTTGGAGTTTAAATTTGCAGGTTGAGATCAGATCTTTGGCTCATGGTTGGAGAAAGTGCATAGTTTAACCCCAGTAAACACAGGCCTTTCAGGACCCTAACTAAAGAGGGTTCTTTCAGTAAACAGGAAATGAACCAGCAAGGCGTTTTCTTAGAATGAGAAGAATGCCTCTACTCTGTACCACACCATGCAACAGTAATGCATCTGTGGTACAGCAATGGTCATTCATTATCCAGAGGACTTCTCTCTCTCTCTTCGCTCCTCTGGGCATTGTGGACACTTATGTTTGAGGAGATGTGGGTGTTTTTTCTGAACTTCCTTAGTTCTATCGCAGCCGTTAACAGCTGCACATTTCTGTCTGCACTACACAGATTAACATTGTTTGTGTGCCTTAAAATACGCCTCCCTCAAAAACATATATATGCTTGTAAATGCAGAAAGATGGAGTGAGCATGTAGGGATTTAGCAAACGGAATTCTGCATAGACTCCAAAGTCTGCAAAGTCTCATCGAAGCATGGCACAGGTTTAAGGAAATGCAGCTTTTACTGAGGTTGTGGTGATCAGCTCTGGGTTAGCCACACTGTGCGCACAGACCTAAACGTACTATCACATTGCTCTCTGAGGATGCAGCAGCTGTAGAAATACCCCCCCCCACACACACACACACTCCCCCCTCACCCACAACATTCAGACATTGCACATATGCACCGCACTCTCCCACTCATAGTTTCTGTTTCTCTGTCATTCACACACACACATACGCACACACATTTTCCTCTTTGCTGGCTGATGAGGACCAGAAACAGAGAGTAGGGTCTCATTAGTGTGTGTAGGTTCGTCTTCTCTGGCTCACACTCTGACCTCCACATCCACAGGAGTCAGTGACCTTCCTGTAGCGACGAGGCCTCCGAGGCAACCCACAGACAGGGCAGTGAGGCTGCTGTGGGCCTGCAGCAGCACGATAGAGGAACCTTGAGAGCCACACATAAATCATGTTTTTGATGTACACTTCTTTGATATCACAAGCTGTCACATGCTGTCAGCAAGTCTTGTTAACACAGCTATTCAGGGCTGTACTGAGGAGCAGAGAACAGCCTGTAAGAAAGTGAGCAATGGAGCATAGTCTTGTGTTTGTTTAGTTGTACAACATGTTTTTTCCCTCCGTGATGTCAGAATAGGCTCTTTATAACGCCACAACACACAAACCTATGTACTTATGAGATCTTTCCTTTTATGGTATTTACTCAATTTCATGCTCAAATAGGCATTTTTAACCACATTTGATAATCTATTTTATTCATGCATTAACTTTGATAAGATCCCACGAGTGACAACCATACTGAATTACGCACTCGATATGCCAACCTCCAGATGGATGGCTTATGAAAACTGACATGCAATGAAAAATGCAAACACACACACATAGAGGGAGGAGCAGAATGAAGTGGGACGAAAGAGTGTTGATCATGAAAGGGTGGGAAGGAAGAGCAAAGGGCAGGGGACTGTTTGTGTTTTTGAGCCTTGTGTTGAACTGCGGTTTTGCCAAACGTTGCTGTAGCAGTTTTGATAGAAAAAGGTCTCTAGTTAAAGCACAGTACTGTACAGAAGCTTCAGGTGTTTTTTTTTTCCAAAAGTGAGGATGAGTAGCTTCAATGAAAGGGCAGTAGAATCAACAGCAAAGAGGACAGCATGCCAAAGTTATTTAGTAAATTCAAACAAAGTCTTCACACTTTTAACGATACATTGCCTCAAAATGTCTCAGTAATATTAATATATCAGGCCTCTGTTGGCATTGTCAAACCATTTACTGCCGGGATTTTGCTATTCATGCCACCTACAGAGAGAAATTGATAGATTAGATGCATCCAAAGAGCCTAAAACTTTTGCACAGTACTGTGGTTGGCAAGCAGCATATGCACAATTCCACATCTTGTATTCTATGTCTTTTCAAATGTGCAATTTCATTTCAGAAATTGAGAAACAAAGGCCATAATGACTGTGCTAGTCCTGATCCTGATGACTGTTTTGGGCACAGCCCCCTCATGGACGACCATTTCAGCAAACTAAGCGAAGACAGTGATTTAATGTACAAGCGCTGTGGTGTAAGTACTTCCTTTGTCCCCTGCTATTTTGTGTTGATTCCTGTCTTTATGTTGATGTTCACTACAGGCGCTAAACAAGAAAGAACACAGAGGTTGTGATAGCCCGGACCCCGATGCCTCATATGTCCTCACTCCTCACACAGAAGAAAAGTATAAAAAAATTAATGAGGAGTTTGATAATATGATGAGAAATCATAAAATCGTAAGTACTGTAAATGCAACGTTCTTGCTTGGCTTTGTGGCACAAAGGGTTTTTTATCTTTTTTTATTTATCTCATCGTTTCATTTAACTTTTTCCTCTTTACGTTACTTCACCAGAACCTTTGTTAACTTTGTTTCAGAGCTACACTAGCCTAAAATGAATGCCCCCCTTTTACCGGGCGTGCATTTGTTTCTTTTGTTGATTTGTTTTGCAGCTGATATTTTGACGCACCCTGAAATGATCCCGTTTCATTAACAGGTTAAATGTTGCATGCTTCTGGTAGAAAGATTACACCCTATTATCACTGTGATGTTAGTCATAAATTAAAGTTCCAACACTATTTTAACATATAACACACAGTAATTACTTTGAATGTACTTGGAGTATTAATCAGGAAACAGATTCTTTTGTGTGAGGTTGTTTTTCTCTAACCCGAACATGATGATTTTCTTTTTTTCCTTTTATTAAGAAAATTCCCTGTATGATACACTTTTTTTTGACATTGTATTTTTAAAAGTATTCTTTCGGATGACAGTATTTTTAGAGGGCATTAACTTTGCATTCTTATTTCACATCTTCCTTCTCTTTTATCACTCTGGCTACCCTTTAAAAAAATGTCACAGACCTTTTTGTGATCTTATCATGTGTGACACTTTTAGAATTGTGCAAGAACGTGTGCTTACTAAGCAGATGTTTTGTCTGTTGTCCTGACATGAAGAAACATCACTTTGCCATTAACAAACTAATAACAATGCCAGACTGGCTCACTGGATAATGCCATGATGAAATGCTCTCACTGCAACCTGTTGTTCTCACTTAAAGCTTTGTGCCGTCAGCACTTTGGAGGCAGATGCAAATAAGTTGCGATTCTTGTAGTTGTAAATCCCCAACACCGCCAGTTTCTGTCGTGCTGGGAAATCCAAAGCAGTATGGTGTTTTTAAAGGGCAAAAATCCATCCTTAGTGCTGACTGCTGCAATGCCAAAGTGACCACCTGAATGCATGTTTTCTTTTTTCTTAATTTCTTTGTGTTTATTGTAGGCTGTGTATTACTAAAGGTGCATAACTACTGTACTCTGTATTGACTGATGTTGATTTATTGTTTAATGGGTTATTTCTTGTTATGTTGTTAGATTAGATACATTCTGTCAGTGTATTAGGTTTTGTGTAAATGTTTTATTATTTTGTATTTCTTAATGTACTCTGTTTGAAATTTCTGTAAATATATTACCTTATCAAAACTACCTCTCATTATAATCTCCTTGTGAATGATCCAATGGGAACTACTGGTCCAACAGACTCCTCAGACCTTGGATTCTGAGTGCATTGTGAGTAAATATTTGTGTGTTTGTCTCCCTTCTCTAGCCTACAGGATTGCCCCAGCAGAACTTCTCCATGCATGTGGCAGTGCCTGTATCCAATCCGAATGCCATGTACCAGGCAGGAGGGAATCTGGGCAGCCAGGCCCTGGCAGCCGCCACAGCCTCTCTGAGTGAGAGTGGGATGCTGTCCCCTCCGCAGGCCTCTCTGCACAGGAATGTTGGCTCCGGTGGAGGATCTCAGAGGCCCACCAGTGCAGGCAGCGCAGGTTAGTGGACAACAATCCCAGACAATTCATCAAAATAGTGGATGGAGTGCTGATTGCAGCTGATGTTTTATTTTTTTTCTTTCTCTCAGTGCTATCACTGGTTGTTAAAGGGTCAGGAAGTTGCTATTGACTTTCTTGCTCCATTTAGATTGAGAAGATTGATACAGCTCTCATGTCTGTGTTAAATATGGAGTTTAGCATAATCACTGGAAGCAGGCGGAAAGAGCGAACATGGATCTAAAAAGAAAGCTGTCTGACACCCTTAATTTTAGTTCATGTCATAAATGAGATATGCCGTGTTAATTAGTGAGGTGTGGTTAGACAGATTTATGCCTAGCCACACAGGCTAGCTGTTTGCTCAAAGCTTCGTACTTCACATGCAACCTCATGCACACATGGATATGGGTTTGGTCTCAGTTTCCGCTTTGCAAAAAACTACAAGGTTGTCTCTGTTGCAAAAAAATGCTTTCAGTCTTGCTGCAAAATGGCCCTGGATGTAAGGGACCTAATGTCAAGCCATGTCACACAAACACCCTTTAACTGGTGTTTGTGTGATATATTTCTTCACACCTTCTAAAATACTCATCATCACACCTTTTACTGTATCAGCGTTGTGGAAAAATGATGTCAGATTTACGAGTGCTTGTATGACTGATCTGACTCAGTCAGTCCAGATGGCTTTTTCAATATTCAGCCACACTGCATACAATGGAAGTGCATGCTGCAAGGTGGGAAATATCTCATTTTAACCACATATCAAAACCGGCTGACACTTACCCCTACACAGGTTTTTGACGGGGTTTCTAAATGTCTGTTCTGCAAGATAACAAATTTCTATTGTTTTCTTCTTTTTTTTTGTTTCCTTTTTTTAAAATTTCTATCACAACAACATATCCTAAAACCTAAAAAATATTCAGGTCAACTAGATTTATGTGCATTTCACAGAACATCTACTCAGTAAACTGTTCATAGCTTTCCCAGTGCATGAATAAGTGCTTACTGAAAGTGCATCCTCTTGGTGGAGTGCTGCCTTCACCAGCTACGTTTCTTTCAGCGTACTGAACAGAACCAACATGCTGACATTGCTTTCTTTAGTCCTACATTTAAAAGTTTTCCCACCATGAGGACGCTGTCGGAGCACAGGCCACCCTTTCGTGTGCTAGGGAGATAGATTTACTTGACATTTTCATGTCTGGTCTGGCATGCCCATCATACTCGGCTAGCTTGCAGAGGGATGCAGATGGTTAATCATATCACTCTGTGCATCTCATTAGGTGGCATGCTGGATACCACAGACCTTTCAGTGCCAAGTGGTGCGGGCCCCAGCCCAGCGGGTAAGTCTTCCCGGAGAGATTCATTAGCTGTCTGTAGGTCGGCCCAATAGGCCTCCTGCTTAGCGCACGAATCTGGATGCTTTGCGTATCTATTCGTGACTGCTTCAAGACCGTTGCCACTACTGCTGACTGATAGTACATCGGCCTGACAGCTGTCCTCTCAACAGGGGGAAATTTATGATATTCTTTTAAATACATTTTGCCGACATGGGAAATGGCTTAATCACAACCAAAGTCGGTCAGTCAGGTCTCTATACTGAGCAGGTCAGTAGCTTTTCCACTGACCTCGGCAGGTAAATAAACACAGTACTTCCTTTAAACTTGGTTACCTCTGTGTAGTTACTCCCTCCTCCTCCTGTTTCCTTCCCTCTACTGACAGGTGCATCTGTTACCCCCCACTACCCTGGCAGCCCTTATAAGGCTGGAGAGGGTCGGTAAGATGCCGAGACCAGCATAACCCTGTAGGTATTCAGGCCATGTCATCCGCTAAGTCCTCGGTACACAATGACCGGACAGGCTGTCATGGCTGAAATGTGCTGTGTGAGTCGTTGAGGCAGGTGGAGTTTAACTCTTTCCATGTCGCTCAGCATGTTGTCCTGCGTACATTATTCCTACTGCAGCAAAATCCGGCATGCTTTTGCAAATCTGTGTGACATTCATGGATGGAAACAATTAGAGATGAATATATTGAACCTACAGATTATTTGATCAGACGTTGGTTGGAAAGGGTAAAAACCACTTAAGACTGACTTTAAAGAGAGTGCTGGCTTAGTTTTAGGTTTGGGTGTGGTGCTGGGTCCAGGCAGATTCCCTGCCATGGGGCGTCAGCGTTTTGGCAAAGTGTGAGCAAGCTGCAGCTGTTGTTTGTACCAAGTGTGCTGAAGAGCAGAGACTACAAGGAAGACTAACCGCTTCGGCCCTGATGTCAGATGACCATTCCTGACATAGTTCTGATTTTTCACAAGTTGCAGCTATGACCGCAGTGGAGGCATTGCAAAGTGGCCAGATGGACGATGTGTTGTATGATATCTTGTCTAAAGTTCGACAGTGTCACTGCTCTCAGAAGAGTATGGACATCTTTAAAGAAAAAAAGGGGGAAACTTTTTTTCTCTCACTGTTGTTGGTTCTGTGATTGCTGCTTAAATTGCAGGATCTGGGTGATTTATTAGGTGTTTGTATAAATTTCCCCTCTAATAAGTGCACATCCATGAACAGTTTTTTCTTGTTTTCTCTTAAATAAGCCATCTGTTGTTCTTGTCTCTGATTGAGATGATGGCTCAACAACTAATACACCTTCAAAAACAAAACAACCCATCTTTAAGGCTCAGTTTAAACTCCAGGGTTCTGTTTGTAGTTCTACAATGCATCCTTTCTCTCATTGACTCATACAATTACACCTAATTGCATGTTCTGGTCCATGACTGGGGAGAAAGTTGTGGTGAAAAGTGGAGATTTATGTAAATACTCCGCTGTGCAACATGTCTGCAGGCTGCACGCATCCTTTTATATTTACAAAGCAAGTTTGTATGTTTAGCATCAGCTTGCAGAGTAAGGAAAACAGGAACAGATACATTTTAAAGAAAACTGGTTTTCCTTTATTTCAGTTTTTTGTTTTATTCCCATAGGCTTCATTTTCTGTTTAAACATGTTTTGAGAAAAACAAACTAGAGCCCAGAGCAGGTCATCTTAAATTCTTAAATACAACATTAGATGTGTGCAAATGTAAACTGATTGTGCGTGTCATTGATTTACTTTTCTGTTTGTTCGTTCCTCCTCATTATTACAGCCATTTTTTCATATGCTTGTTTCCCACACAGGCACAATAAGTCAGTGTATTTCCTTTTACTGTACTTAAAATGAAAACTGAATGTTTAATTTGTAAACCCACAGCCTTATGTAATCCCCCTTTCCAGACCGTGTTAATAATTCAGGACAATGAAGAGAAACCAAACAGCTTTCAGTGTGCACGGGTTTCAGTCACAGAGGATTTACGGACACAACCAATCGGTGATAGAAGTCTGAATTCTAAATGAGGGCAAGCAACAGAAAAGGTGAAATGCCCACGTTGAAAGTCTTTACTCGTGGCTGTGATCTTGTCTCAAAATAAACTTTGTGGTCCAAGTATGTGTTCAGGCATGTGTTCTCCCGCCTTGCATTCAGCTGAAAGAATTGTTTGATTCACTCAGCATCAGACATCTCAAGTCATGATAAGAGGCAAGTAAAATGCCTAAATCCAAATCTAAATCAGTCAGAAAACATGGAACTGACTGTCTGTCTTTGTCCAGTGATGAAATAGTGAGACAGTGCGATACATTGTCCTGAGCTCAGCGTGTTGAAATAGACTAACATCCAGACAAGGTGAACAGTGATTGAATACTGTGTCAATATTCCAGAAATATTGCAATAAGAAAAGTGACAGTTGTGTATTTGCTGTTACCAGGTGGAACAAGGCTTGTTGTGCATGCTGTGGAGAGCTACACCAGCACACCATCTGCCTAAACATGTGCAGGTCATCTTTCTGCTACCAAAATAGCTTCAGCCTACAAGGACCTCTGGGGGTGTCCTGTGCAGCAGATTCAGTATTATGTTTTTGGAGGGGCACTTTAATGAATCCGTTTTGTTTCTGTGTCATGGTCAGAAGAGGTGGGATGTGGGTAGTTTGGGCATTTAGAAGCTGGATGACCACCCTCAGCATTTGTTCATGGCCAGGTTTTGTGGTGTATCTGGGTAAAGTTTCCAGTAGTGGTGTGGGGAGGAAGAGTGGGTGCTGTTGTAATTATCTCTGACATTAACGTGGCTGTTAAGAGTTAGAAATTGATCCAGTTCATTTAGATGCACTTATAAATATGCAAATAAGCCGTCTTGTCCAGTTATGGTCACTTCTTGATTCAAACACATTAGCATAGCAATGGGCACATCAGAGTGACAGTTTATATACAAAGTGGGTGACATCAATTTTACTCTGTCCATCGTTTATTTACTCTGGTCATATTGTATTATATATGGTCTACGTTCTAATAGCAAAGTTGTTTAAAGTTTAAAATTTTGCATTGAGGACAGTTTAAAATGAAACATTGGACAGAAGTCATTGTTAGGACAATACTTGGACTAAATTTCCTGGCAGTTTTACCACTACTGTTGGAATATTTTCTCTTAAATCCACAAAGTGATGGAAAGAGAAGTTTAAAAAAATATGGCAAAAATTGCTTGGGAGTCATGAAATTCTCCGTCAGCCCATTAGAATATGTAAAGAATAAGAGATTTTACATTAATTGAAAACTCGCTGCTGGGGCCAGAAGAGTGAAGTTACAGGATCAATTGTTTTAAAGTATTCAAAGACAAAAAAAGAGACAACTTGTGTTGGATTTTAATGCAAAGGTCAAAAACTGATGGACACCGGATTTGATTCTCTTGAGAATGATCCACATTTTGTTGTTCCAAGATATGTTTTTGATCTGGACTACATGGCTGCACTGAGAGATAAACTTAGGTCTATGAGTGACCCCCCTTTCCCCTTTACAGCAGAGGTCTAGAGTGTTTTGAAGCTGACTTTGTGCCTTCTGCTTTGTTATTTTTAGCTCTGCATGCATGTGTTGGACAGCTTGTTTTTACCTTGACTACCCACATGAAACATGTGAACAGAATAACATTAAGAAGAAATCACATTTTGAATTAATCTTGGCAATCATGTTACTGTTTTTTACTATGAGGCTAGATCAGTCTCAATAGGAATAAACTCACGCCAGGTTTTTCACAAATGCACATGCTCTGATTCACAAATATAATTTTGAGGCACACCTGTATTAAAAATTTGTAAATGCACACAACCTGTTTCACAAATGCACACAGTCTGTTTTACAAATGCACACTCTCTGGTTCACAAATGCACACTCTCTGGTTCACAAATATATTTTTGAGGCACAAACTGCTTCTCATTTGTGAACATCTCTGCATTCGTGAGAGAATTCTCTGCGGTGGATTTTGAGACTCCCCTGACGTCGCGGGGTAACGAATGTCACCATTGGTTTATTTATCTGT
>JAVQJG010016491.1:0-11712 GCA_036024015.1 Craterocephalus amniculus | reverse complement strand
TGGATGGATGGATGGATGGATGGATGGATGGATGGATGGATGGATGGATGGATGGATGGATGGATGGATGGATGGATGGGCAATTATTAAACAGGGCCAAACAGTAAAATAAAGATAATCTACAATATTACTGAGAATTCTTAAAAGCCATGGTCATCATCCAGCCAATTTAATTCTGAATTTTCATTCTGAATTTGAATCTATATTTTATGAAATACGATAAATTCACTAAATTTATTACTAACTTTATAAACACACATTCTCACAAAATTACCAGTGCCCAGTTTTTGCTCATTGCGATACAGAGTTATTTCATTACTTGCAGTGTGTGTTTATGATGAACTGTTTCTTGTCCAGAGCCTCCGTCTCCACCAGTCTGCAAGCTTCAGGGGAAAGCAGAGTATTTTAATGACATCTCACTCACATGCCTGTCTGAAGAAGGATCTCCACCACCAGTTTATCAGTGGACAAGCTACAGCGTTGAAAACATTCCCAGACAGTTTCCACCTAAGACAACTCAAAGTATGCGTTTCAATAGTCCATTCTGCTTTAAATCATTTTATCTGAGGATTGATGGCCTTTCTCTGGTGTTTACATAGTGACAGGCAGCCCATTAATCTCACAAACTGTCTCACTTTTTTTTATTCTTTTGCAGAGGATGGAGTTTTATCCCTCTTCAATATTTCCAGAGAGACATCTGGGTTCTTCATTTGCGTATCAGAAAACGAAATTGGCTCGGCCAAATGCAACTTTACCTTAGCTGTGATGCCTGGTGAGTCCTTCACTGTTGTAAACGTAGATAAACCAAGAGATAACACCCAGCACTGATCTTATCAGCTACTTTTTGTGTAATAATGCCTCTAAATCAAACTGTCTTTAGAGTTAATAAACACAAAGCAGAGTTAGAAAGGAGGTAGTGTTGCATTAAGCTTGCTTAGCTGTATTTAGTAATTGAGAGTATAACTGGTACTGGTTATTTTTCAAATGGAGGTAAAAAAATTTCCTTTTTTCTAAAGAATTGCTAAACAGAGCTACAAGAAAGTCAGAAATGGAACACCATTAAACTTGACTGAGGCAACACGAAAATATCCATACGCCTTTAATTGTAATATTTCATTACTGGAGTTGATGAACATCAAACATTTCAAGTCAATCCCAGTTAGTTAGTCAAGGAATTGCAGTTTTGTGTGTTGCTTCTTAGCTCTGTGACACTTCCCTTGTGTTGGGAGATCAGGAGTTAGAGTCAGCTAGTCAACTGTTTATGTCAAGTATACTCAGGAATGATACAGATTGTCATGCAACTGTTTGGATGGGCTGTATGACTTTACCAAACTGATGTCCTGATTTGTCCTATTATCTACTAATGATTTTTTTCCTTCATCCTTGACCTCAATCTTTGATCTTAACCAGTTGATTCCCATTTAAAACTGTTCAAAAGAAGCCTCAAACACTAAGATTAACTTATTGTGTTGTTTCATGTCGTATCCCCAGGCAGCATGAGCATGGGCTCCACTGGGATTATAATAGGAGGGGTCTTAGCAGGTGTACTAGTTGTGGGGATTCTCATCTTCTGTTTCTGCCGGAGGAAGGTGAAAAAGGACAAATATACTGAGGGGTATGTAGTGCATTTTCTAGATGTTTCTTTTTTTTATAAACCATCATCAATAGTTGTATAACTGTATTGACTGTTTTCATCTCTATGAGTCACCCATCCGGAAATAATGTGTTGTGCTTTGGTTTTGTTTTAGTTCTCCTGGAGAAATGGAGTTTCATGACAAAGACGGTGCTGAAGCTGGAAGGCAGTACCTGGATGACGAGTCAAATGTGGAGAAAAACAAGGTTGACCAGTATGAAGACAAAGATGTTCCTAAAAGCAGTTACAGCACAGGAGGAGTAGAGCGAAGGTTTGATGATGATCAGTACAGTTACAGTAGTGGAAGGAAGGAAGGAAAGGGAAGTGATACCGGCTCTCAACGTTACCCTGATGACCAGCATGATTCCTATCGTGGCAGTCGTGATCGCCTCGAGGATCAGCGTGACCGCTACGGTAGTCGTGATCGTCTCGAAGATAACCGTGAACGCTATGGTAGTCGTGATCGTCTCGAAGATAACCGTGAACGCTACGGTAGTCGTGATCGTCTCGATGATAACCGTGAGCGCTACGGAAGTCGCGATCGCCTTGATGATCGGAGAGACCATTACGGTGGTAGTCGAGATAATCTCGATGGTCACGGTGATCGCTGTCGTGGAAGTCACGACCATCTTAACAGCCATGCCAATCGCTATGGTGGAAGCCGAGATCGACTTGATAATAGTGATGGTCCATATAGTCAATACGACTAATCATGAGTTACCACTGATAAGAATTTTTTTTTTCTCTTTCATGGAAACTTAGAAAATGCATGACAGGTATGCTCCTTAAAACATATTTTATATTGCACTCCAGTATAATACAAGATTTTTTTCCTTTCTACCTTTGAAAGATAAATTCAGCATCTGTAGTGACCAAAATGTATATTTGTGCTGAATATTGTATTACTGTAATGGGTAAAGCCCATTACAGCAAGTTTCTCTTTAACTAAACATGCGTATTTTGGACTTTGGATGGAAACTGAACCGACTAGAGAGAATCCATGTAGGCGCAAGCTGAAAATACAAACACCAGCAAAACAGGGACATGGTTGAGAGAGTCATATAACAACCTGGTTGTTGCAAGGAGACCACCTACACCTAAATATCAACAGTTGAGCCATCCATCTATTTTTCCTAACCCTAATTTATTAGAGGTATAGTTATGCACCCTTAACTGTCTGTTATGATTTTTCCTTTCAAATTAAACAAACTTTCACAGTATTAACCTCAAAGACCATTTCTGACCCTGTATCTTTACATGCAAAAATGAAACCTTTACATCCCTGTATTCGCTTGCATGCTTGCAGTTAAGGCACTGTCTGAGCAAACTGAACTCGCTACACCCACCCAAGGAAATCCCCTGATGGGGCTGATCCAAATTCATTTTCATAAAATTCTTGGCAGGCAAGTAGATGAGGAAAAACAGCAGAGAGCCATCCAGCAACAAAAAATTTGCTCTTTTGCTAATCACAGCATGTAATGAAATCTCCGTTTACCTGATGCTGACGTAATGTTTTGAAGTCCAAATATGAAAGGATGATGAATGAGGTGGCGAAGAAGGGAGGTGTTTTAAAGGGTTGGTTTAAAATCACTCAGACAGCATTAGTGTTAGAAAATTAGTAACTTGGAAGGAAACAAGAACATAATGTTTAATTTGATGATTGCTGTTTTCAGCGTAATTGAGATGCACATGTGGCGATAGTTATGGAAAGTTCTATTTAAACTTAATAGACACCTATGGCTAATTTTGAATGATTGATTAATGGTTGTAAAGCAAAGCAAACTTCAGTCACTTGTGAATAAACTGGAACTTACTTTTTTCATTATATTGGGAGTCATCAAGGTCAGAAAACAGAATCTTTTTTTATATTGTTTCTTAAACTCTCCATAAGCTACTTTGCTTTAGTTTAATTATTGGTAGATCTGGGAGTCACACACATATACAGGATGCCTATTTAAGTAATTAATCACTCTAAACATTTTTCCCTTGTTTTTTTTCTGATTTTAATGTAGTATTTAGTTTGTGATTACTGTGAATTTTCTGTGTAATTTTTGTACACTTTTTCATGTGTATCTCGCAGATATTTGCCTTACATTTTAAATGAAATATCTTCAGGCTTTTAGACATTTAGGAAAATTCTGCTTTAGAAAATTGTGTTAGATCAAGTAATGATGACAAATTGATTTTTTTTTATGTGTAGCCTTATAAGAGTTTTTACTTGTACGCGTTAAGTGCTATTTTGCGCTCAAATGGTTTATTTCATTTTGTTCATTTGTGTGATAAACTTCCTAACTTTGATGTAGAAGTACATTTTTACACGACTCTTAATAAAAAAATCTTCCAGGTAAAACCACTTGTGTGAAGGGAAATTCTTTAAACTAAATGCGGTATGTCTGATGTGATGCCATCAACCAGCTGCCCCCTCCTTTTTCACAAAGATATCTTCTTTCAATTCCTTTTTTTAACTATCCTGGATCACAAAAACTAATGTGACAACCGTGATGTTGGACTGAACAGTGTCAGAGAGCTGTTGTGCTCCTGGTACCCCCCCCTCTCTGTGAAGTGGTACAGTCCCGTTAGACGCAGCCCCAGTCCGGTCTGCAGAAGCCGCAGTTATAGCGGACAACGACATGAAGAACATGCGGATAAACTTCACTTTCCTATAAAAACGGACTATATAATGAACTATTACTGGCTGGTAATTTTACTGGGCGCGTCAGGTGAGTTCAGTTTCCTTCACAAAAATGTTTAAATGTGTTACCTCCTTTTACGAGGACACCGCAACAGGTTGAGCATGTAAACTTCAGCTTATCCCAAAGCCGCTGGCCTCTGAGGACTCAGAAAAGCGCCTGTTGTTGTCCCATGTTTCATCTTTATGAATTCAAATGAGACAAATTCCCATTTCAAATAATAATTTAAAGCATGTTTACTCATTTAACGCATTAAGTGACAATCCAAGCTGTCCTTTTGTGATTTCCTGACCAGAATTAACAGACTATTTTCTGCGGTGTCCTGTAATATCAATATTTCTGAGGGGTGTGATGGTTTTGCTGTTGTAAGCCACTGTTATATACCACTGATTTAATTTGTTAAAGCATATGTATAAACTTGAAATGAGGTGTTTACAAAGTAATTGTTGAATTTGCAGGTATTTTGGCCTCCTCTTAAGGAAAACTACAGAACATGCAGGTTCAGCCTTCTCAGAAGGAATGAAATTACGTGAATTTTCAGTAGTTATCTGTTTCTGTTTGAGTTTTACACTGGAAATCAACTCTAAAAACTGATTTAAATGCATAATCTTTATCTGAGGAAAATTGCACCCAGCAGTTGTGTAACTGGATATTCTTATATCCATAATATCATTTGTTTTTAGGGAATTACATGTAGGTACAAGTGCATGGAAACCAAGCGGTGATAGAGCTCATAGATATTTAAGTGTGGCTAAAAAACTCATCACCACTGATTTTGTGAAATTGTGGAAAAGCCCTTTATCAACATGGAGGCTATATTCAGACTTATCAGTTGCCTTTGTAGGAATAATGAGTCAATGTGAAAGAATGCACTGCAGAGTAAAGACAGGAAATGTGACGGCTTTGGGGAGGAAAAGTCTCACCGTGTTCAGGAAAAGCTCAGCGTCCAGCAGCAGAGTTGTGACCTGGAATCCCTCACACTGTTGTAAAGGCTAATCTAATCCTGAAATGAGGCCCTTAGTGTTGGTGCAGGTGGTGAGGAAGGAGCTGTAACCTGCTCATTACCCTACAGTGCATCACAGTAAATAACAGGTGTGTTGACGAGGCAGCAGCAGTCCCTCTGATCGCTTCTACAAACCTGCTCACACCTCAGACTGGAGGCATTCATGTAGGTAACGGTTGGTTTAAATCTCAAGCGGCTAATTGGTCTGTTCACATCCAGCTGGATGAGGCCGGACACTCCCATTGGCTGGGCGGCTGTGACCTGCTCCCCTCTCGGCTCCTCAAGTGGGACAGGAGAGGGGGAAGCTCAAACAATGGCCTGCTACATGGAAAAAAGAAACAAAGGGAAGACGGCAGCTCCTCTGTGGGAGGAATTTCGGATCCTATGCACGCTTCCGTCTATTTGGCCACGATGTAAAGATGTGCTGTTAAAGTTTATCAGAGGAAGCTGACATGCGGTAATGCAGGAGCGGTTTAAAATTAGAAAGGCAAAACTCCAAAATTGTTAAGAGGAGTTGAAACAGTCCAACAGAGTAATAACATAATGTCTCATTTTACTGTACAAATGTTGACATTTAAGGAGTTGGGACAGCTATAATGTACTTTTATTCAGTCATTCGTCTTCTGAACCACTTAGTCCAGTTCAATTCTGTGCATCTTTAGTATAGGGTGGTGGAAAAAAATCATTTTTAATCAGAATCGAGATTCTTGTTCATCAAGATTCAAAAGCATTAAAAAATTTCCAACATGTTAAACTTTGCCAAGTTAGCTGTGGCCCAGATTGGATATGAAAAAGATCAGATTTGAAGTGGACTGGGGTGTTTACACTGGCAAGAAGATATCCGATCTGTGTCACTTGAGGGAAAAAAGATCGGGTATAGTTGCTGTCTAAACCGGGCCTAAGTTTAAAACGTTTTTCGATGAAAATGATCAGTTTTGTTTCAACTAATGAAACAATTCCTGAGAGCTTTTTCTGGCTCATAGAGGAACCAAATTAATCAGCACGTTTTGTTACTAAAAGAGGATTGAATGTGAATTTAGATCAGTTTGAATCGAGCAGCGATACAGAATCGAATCGTTACCCCAAGAACCTGAATCAAATTGAATCGTACGTTTCTTCAAGATTCACACCCTTAATCTTTAGTATGCTTTTTAAGACTGAGCTGATACATTGATTGTAACTTTATTAAATGGTTTCAGGCTTCTCGAATGTGAAGATCTGCTTGGATTTTTTTCCTGTTTTGTGTCATAGTTAAGAGAATATCTTTGCATTTGGTCTGTAAGAGCAACAGCAACAGCTAAAATGCTCACACTGGATTATGTTTTTAACTACTTTAGGATTTAATCAATACTGATCTAATCGGGGTCTGGGAATGAGCAGACTAGTTCCAACATCAGAGGGAATGTTTTAGATAAGTGTGTTAAAGACAGGGTGTGTGCTCCTCTTTCTGGTCCTGAGCAGGCTGGTGGACTTGCTTTTGTTTTGATTTCCTCTCTTCAGGGGAATGTTTAGAAGGAGTTCCTGCCCCACCTAGTGCTAATATGACCAGCAGAAATTACTAACACAAGCATCTGCATCTCCTCCCTGTGTGATGACAACACCCCCTGCCTCTCCACAGGCCTCCCCAGCCCCCCACGCACTCTGGAATTTAACCTTCTGACCTCGGTACCGAGCAGAAGAGGAGCCCCCACACACCTAATCTCTGTTACTGCCCTTGCTCCCGTTTGATGTGATGCAAATGACAGTTTCTTATGATGAATTATTTGCACAGATAGAGAAGAGGTGCAGCTGTTTTGTTAGTAATGAACTTGTAGTTTGCATGTTGGCTTTGCTCAGCCTCGTACCCGTTCCTCGTCACCATGTATGTTACTAAGAGAAAATTAGATACTAAATTTGATATTAGCCAAACAAAGCTTCAAAATGACAATAAATGTACATATTTATCTTTCCAAGTGATTTTTAAAAGCCTGAACTCTTGGTTTATTGACAGATGAACTATTCAGATAAGTAATGTGTTTTTATGTCTGCATGATGCAGATGTGGCGCTGGTGACAAATAGCTGATACTAATTTTAGGGATGTTTTTGTCTTCCTGTGAGCATGATATGTCATCACTCTCACAAACCGATAAGATATAGTTAAAGAACTAAATAGGTGTGTTATTAATGATTCATTGTTAATTAACAAAGGGCATAGAAAGGTGCTTAATTTGTTTCCTTTGTTTTTTAAATGACATACTGTATTTCCATCCGTTCCATCCAGCCGTCCATTGACTGTGGTACTTGGCATTTGAAGTAATTTCTTTGCCCATCTTCACTGCTAGATGTCAGTCGTTCTTACACACTGTACTTTTAAGTTTCTACAGTGGGAAATATCAATAGATTTTAGAGCGTTGATAAGATCAAACATATACAGTTTGCATGTGAATTGTGGAAAAACACACATGGTTGTAAGAAGTATTCTTCAAATTGCTTCACAGGACGGAAACCAGTGCAAGATTCAAAATACATTTTCATTGTGTAAAATGAGTGTAAACTCATCCAAGCTACTTTGCTTTCTTTACTTCTGGATATGTGAACTAATTTTTTTTACACCAACCTAAAAATTGCTGCAATTTTTACCTTGTAGAGCAAACATAACATGAGTGAGCAGCCAAATAAACCTTCCTGGAGTCACACTTTCAACTTCTGTTTTTAAGTTTCCAAGTTAAACTGCTTGTTCCCTTTTCTTCCTCTGTTTGTTTGTATGTGTGTGTCAGTCTGTGTGTGTGATGGTGTTCATGTCACAGTACGAGAGAAGCAGCGGTTCGCCATGCTCTTCCAGTCCGTGGTCCTCCCTTGTCAGTACCAGACAGCCTCCATCCAGCCTCCGGTGGTGCAGTGGTGGTACAAGTCCTACTGTCAGGACCGCACGCGGGAGTCCTTTTCCCTGCCGGAGACTCTGGGCATCAAGGCCTCCGAGCTGGGAGCCAAAGCTCACCTGGAGTGCTCCGACAGCAGCCGCACAGTTCGGGCCGTGGCCTCGGCGCAGGGAGCCTCCTTGACGCTGGCCGAACACTACAAAGGCAGAGACATCGCCATCATAAACAGTAACGTTGTCATTTCTTCTGTGAAAAACATACGAAGAAGGAGTTTGTGCAGCTGTTTGGCCGCTGAGCATGAATCAGAGCTGACTCTGCTTTCTCAAAATAAACCTCTTTTGTTGTAGCCTAACAATGAAGTAGGAACATGAGTCACAAGACCACAACCCCCCTTTTACTCGCCTCCATTCATGTATGCAGTCAGGCCTTATCGGGGCCAAACATGGCTTTTCTAATGGCAGCAGGGATCATTGTTGATTTTTAGCCTCGGCAGTTAAACATAACCTGTTTGTTTTTATCTGTGCAGAAGCGGACCTGCGTATCGGGAAGCTGCAGTGGGGCGACAGCGGAGTCTACTTCTGCAAAGTTGTTATTGCTGATGATCTGGAGGGAAAGAATGAGGCCCAGCTGGAGTTACTGGTGCTTGGTATGCCCCCAGTTTATCTCTGCTTTTATTACAAACTGGCTTTATATGCTTGTGTGCATTTTAGGGTCAGAGAAACTCTGAGCCATACGTTGTTTGGAGAGCTTTCAGGATCTTCACCGCACTGCATTCTCGAGTATCTGTACAGCAGCTTCCATGGAGACAGCCAAAATAATGTTTGCCTCCTAACATACTCTTGATCCTCCATGACGAAGCCCATTCTTTAGCTGCTTGTGCACTTTACAGGGTTGACGTGCACTTGGCTGTTCTGGGAAACTCTAACTCAGTGAGGCTGTAGAGCAGGAGCCAGAAAAACTGCATGGGGTCATATCTTCAGCTGCACAACTGTGCAAGTTTAGATTTGGTCAGAGGGGAGTGTTTCTCGCTAGTAAATGATTGAACAAAGCTTCCACATCTACACCCAGCTGCTAATAGTTCACTGTTGAAGTCAGAGGATGATCTTTTAGTTGTAAACTTCAAGTATTTTCAGCAAAATGTATTTAAAGGGAGAGAGAAGACAGCTGTTAAAGTGTAGCACTAATTAATATTTACCTGTTAAAAGCACTAATTAATCTATAGCCATGCATTTTCAGTTGAGAGAGAAGAGCGTTAATAGCTGCAGGCATGAAAAGAAAGATGAAGAAAGGGTCAGGAAGAGGCTAAAGTCATGCACCGGTGTGATTTCAGAAAGTATTTTCCCCCTTCACTTAGACTAACCCGATGCTCCTTCATAGAGCTCCTCTCCGCTGCACTAATCTGATTATAACCAGCTCACAGGGGGAGAGGAGGGGTCTTAAACTTGTGAGAATAACAATTGGCTGGGTTTGAGGAGAAGACTGTTTAGCTTTACTTCACTGCAGCTTAGGAGTTGAATTTGGAAAGCATGTCAATTGTAGCTTTAGATGCAGAATTTGAACTTCTTATCCCGACAGATGCAACCTCCATGTTTTTATTAGATTTTTTTAAGTTGATGTTTCGTTTGATGTCTCCTTTGCTCTGTGGCAGTTTTTTTTAACTGCACAGACTCTAAACTCAGACTTGAAGACAGAGCTTAATGCACCCTAGTTATCAATATAATTCTCAAAAATCCTCTACATATGACTTCATAAAAAATTGTTTACCTTTGTAAATTTAAAGAATAAGAAATGGAGGAATGGCTTTTTAATGTTAAGAAAAAAAAAGAAATATTGAATACAAAGAAACAATACAGCTGCTATATTTTTGATGGATTAAACAAACTAATTTTCTAAGTGAGCTTCAGAGATTCCTCATGTTTATTTGTTACTCAAGTTTTAAAATCCATTATTGTCTTTAAAATATCGGACCACAAACTGGAAACATGCACACACACATACAAGAGTAGTTTTGTCATGAAAAACTAAATCTTTGCCTACAGGTGCTAAATCAAAACACACAAGCTACCACATATATGCCCAAGAAGTGAAGACCTTGTTATTGAGGGTCTGTCCATTTCCAGATCGTAGCCAGAAAGTGAATAAAAAGAATAAAAATTCTTCCCTCCAGTAATAAGTTAGCTTGTTCTTTTGCTTGTCTCCCTAATCTTTGGCTGAAGTGTCAGAATGTTTGGGTGAATTTGTCTTTCACCATCCCTCTTTTTTCTCCCTGTTTTTCTTGCAAAATCTCCCCCTGTACTCCTCCATTCCTCACTCCTTGACCTTCTTCCTGCTCCCTCCTTTTCAAGGCTGAAAAGCTCACCGGCAGTCTCGGGTTACTCACTGTTTCAGATGGTATGTAGATGAGTGTGCAAGGCCAAGAAAGCAAGATTACCCCTTTTTTTTCTCTCTCTTAATGCCAACAGCTTACTCAGCTCATTCTGTGAGCACTCTGGTGTGTCAGTAGTATTTAGTCTGTCCTCGTAGTCAGAGAGATCAGACAGTCACTGCTCTTTACTGTAATCACTGTCTTTTTAAGATCTCATAATAAGCATGTGCAGAAAAAACATGGACACCTGCAGTTGTGGCTCGGTTTCTGTATGCAACAGTTTCTCACTGCTCCATGTTTTTGACCTCTTTATGTTGCACATAAAGCACAAAAGGTACATTGTTTCACTGCAGTGCGATTGTGTGACCTTTTTTTGATGAGTTGCCATGCTTAATTATTGTCCTGGAATCCCTCTGCGGCCTAGTTTCCAAACTGTCCTCTTGCCCTGCCCCTCTTGGCAGATCTTAATTGTTGTATGCCTCTGTGTGCATGTAAAGTGTATAACAGCTTGTGTGTTCATTCATTCGAGTCTATAACCATGTGAAAGTTTACCATCAACACGCTGTGATGTTCAGTGTGACTGCATGGTCAGAGCTTGACATCTGCACTTCTTAGATCTGTAATTTACAAATCGACGATCTGTGCAGTGTATAAAAGTAACAGTTGTAGACAGAAATTTTTGTGCATCCAATATTTTTTTTTACTGCACTTCAGTAAATTATACGGATTTCCGTATAGTGAACTACAAAGGTTGATTTGGAAACCATAAGTATTGGCACATGTTTATGTCAATTCATTCGATACAGGCATAGATATTGCACTGAGCTAAATAGTGAAAAATCTTATCTCATGGTGGCATTAGATGAAAATCATTGTAATCCCAAAGTTTAGCACAGTTTTATTGATGTCTGCATCATATGCTATTGTAATCTATGTAATATCCGATTAGATTTGGACCGTTTGGATGTTGAGGTATTGGATAGTGTGGCCTCTTCATGGCGGAGCTTTTAGAGCTGCTTAACCAGTTTGGAGAATGGGTAGTATCCAAGGGGCAACCTTCCGCTAAAAAAGTGATGCCCATGCGGAAGTGCAAAAAATTGCAGTTCCCTCTTCATCCGCTAGGTGCTGGCTGCAAAACAGAGCAATTTCCCATTGGGCCCCA
>JAVQJG010016484.1:0-16733 GCA_036024015.1 Craterocephalus amniculus | reverse complement strand
TTTTCCAAGTTGTAAAAATAAAATGTAGCGGACTGTTTTACTGTACGGAGTGAATTCGCTCTTTTGCAATGGCGCAAGGTGGTGACGTAATCTCTGTCACAGATGGGGACGAAAGGCTTGAAAGGACCCCGGAACAGATCCAATGGTTCTAAAACATGCAAACATGCTAAATAATTATTACGTCTTTATTAACTTTCATCTGGGCTTCTCAAGTTTAAGCAGTGGGGACATTGTTCCAACTTGTTTGTATTTGTCCTACCAGCCTGAGGGTCCTCCACCCTGCAGTTGTCTCCTTGAGTCTTTGAAAGGACGCAGGCAGCAGCGGTGTACCACTCCAGCTCATAAACACACTTATCAGCAGAAACGCTACGAAGCACAGGGGCGCTCTCGAGATCTCCTGCAAGCAAGTTTTAAAAAAGATAATAAGAAAAAGCAGAAGCAACATCCAAACTAAGCAGATAGACTCTTGGATGAAGAATATTGTGTCACAGTTTTATGCCACCTGGTTTGCATTTGAGAGTCAGAATAGTTTGGATCCTTGTCTTCTTATCGGGACAAAGACTCCCATCAGTGTACACTAGTCGGATGTCATCTCCTATTCTGGTCTTCTGGGGAGGTGAGAGGAAGCTGCCGAGGCTGATGGGATGTTTATCCTTGTCTGAATTTGAGAGACACAATCAATAATACTTTTCATGTTCATTTCAAGTAAAGTAGGATTCAAGACATCATCTTAAATCTTCACTGCACACTGATGTCAGATTATTTGGGAGTAATAATTTGAAATAACCACAGATCATTAGAAATCTTCTTTCTTGTGCAATAACCTACACACAGCACAGATGGAAGCATCCTCCGGGCAGCCAACAGCAGCTCCGGCCTGGAGAACTTTGTGGCAGATGTTCAGGTAATAACGCGAGTCAGACTTGGTGGATTTGGCGTCCACTGCCTCCCAGTTGTCCGTGAAATCAGATACTGAAACATCACACAGACACAACAACTTATCAGTGTGTTGTGACAGACAGCATGATGCTGGACGGATGCAACACTGAGGGAACAGACAGTATTTATAAGCTCTGATTTAAGACATAAATTAATGGAAACAGATTATTTATATCTACTGAGACAGATTATTTATATCTACTGAGACAATCAATAAATGTCTTAATACTAGAGGGACTTCATCTAAGTAAGAGCTTAAGTGGATTTAATGTCTCAGACCTTATTTAAATAAATAAATGAATAAAGTTCTATAAAGTGATGGTAAAACTCACCAGGGTATTTTGTGAGGGGTGAGAGGTCGTAGCGTTTTTTGCCGTCAGTGACCTGACACAGCAGATCCTCCTTCTCTTTGACGCAGGCGAAAGCTGTCTCCCAGTTGAAATAGTAAGTGCAGTCCGTCTCCCCTGCAAACACTGGACTCCCTCGCCCGCCGTCAGCTGCAGAAGCAGTCAGAAGAAAGGTCAAGCTCTTCATACGACATTTTAAACAATTTTCTTTTTTTTTCATTACAAAAAAAAAATAAAGCTGGATTATTTTTTTACCAAATAAAAACAGATAAGTTGCTCTTCTTTTAATAGAAAATTAGGCAGATATCTCTACTTCGATTCTTTGTACTACCACTACATGATGAAAGTGTGACGGTTTCCATATAGCTACCAGCGTGTTTCATGTAAAGCTGCAAAATAATGCAGAACAAATTGCTCAGTAAAACTCATTCACTGATGAGAGCCATTATAAAAGTGTCTCACATGCCGTCTTGTTGCACTTAAAATTGATGATGGTCATTCTCTTGAAGCCAGTTGAGCATGTGTTGCCATCTGGATAGATCAGAGTCAAATCTCCATCTGAATACCTGCAAAGGAAGAGAGCACAGGGGGAAATGGGAAGTTTAATTCACTGTAAAACATTTAATTAGTGCCTTGAATGAATTAACTTGAATTAGCTAAAATACAAAAACCAACCTCTTATAACCCAAAAAATTTAATCTGAAAATTTAAACTATACACAATCAGCTCTCCTTGAGATCTATTGTTCCAACATTATGCTCTATTTCAAGTGTCAAATATTGTTTTATCAGACAAGAACTTGTCTGTAGAGGCATCTGAAAGTTGTGGATGTCAATTACATAATAGTTAATTGTAGAAATGCAATAGTAGACATCACATATACCTTTTATAAACAGATGTTATTCTTTTACTTCTTACTTAGAGATAAGTTGAGCTCTGATATTCATAACATCTTGTTCTACCGTTTGATAGAGTAAATCTCTCAGTGACTATAATGAAAATTGCTAAATTGTTAATATTAACCTCCTAAAGTCATTTAAACTCCTTATTTTGAATATGAAACAAAATAAATCAAATTAACTAAGTTACATTTAAAAATATAATGTATTTAAATGAATACATCGGAGTTAATATATTAACATTAAATATAGTAAATATATTTTATTAATACAAACTACAGTATAAATAAAGGTTATGTTATCATATTTATTCTAAAAGTATAATGAGTCATTTTAAGTGCAAGTGAATATAAAGAGCTAGTGTGAATATAAAGGGTTTAGGATCTGAAAAATAGTAATAAACAATAAATAAGTTACAAGGACTGGCATTCCACTAACTGCAAAAGTTTATAAAGTGGTGGAAGGCACCATATATTTTGACCGAATGATTTTCAGAAGGTAAAAAGGAAGAAGAGAAATTTAAAGAGCAGACAAGTCAAACACTAAAGTTATACTTCCCATTATCTGACATAAGCCAAAATGTTGCATGAGCAAGAACATGGCTACAATAGACAGTTGTGTGTTTGTGTGTGTACTTCACTGGCATACCACCTATCATTTTCTTTTTACCAACTATTACATGAATCCGATTAGACACACTCAAACTTGCAAATCTTACCTTAATGTCTGGTTCTGATATTTTCCAGCAATTTTGCTCATGACTCCGGACTTCTTCGTCTGACAGGACGATATGAACTGGTCTTCTCCACACTCATCAGTGGGGACCTTTCCACACACGTTGAGGTAGTAGATGTAGCTATCGGGATCATCACTGGGCCCGGAGTGAACAAAGTAAGGATGTTCTGGAACTAAAAGCAGAAACACATGTTGGCATCGGGGCGGGGATAATCAGATAACTTCATTATTGCTTCAATGCCGCTATCACAGTACATAATAACAAATTTAAACACCAAAGAATCTGTGTTTTAAGTATTTTTTCTATGTAATTTTTGATAAATTTGTAGGAAGACTTTGACTTTGATAAATCTAGTAAGTGTCTAATCTAAAGTTACCCAACTTACATTTAGATAAGGATATGGCTGCTTTTTCCCCTCAAAATATAAAAAACAGTTAAAACAGAGAATATTATGTGTTAATGAGTTTTCATAGGAGCTAATTGGTTTGTTAGATTTGGGGCTACCTCATGTATTGATCCAAAGTCTGATTCCTGGCTCCAGATCTGCATTTCCTTCTCAAAGCAGCCTGAGATTCAGTGTTTTGTTTAAAAGGTAGAAAATCCCTGAATGTGCATCAACTTCACTTAACTTCTTGGCTGCCAACTTTATTTTCACACAGTCATACAGAGTGATTTGTGAACAGTCTCTTCAGACAGACACTCAAAATGAGAAATCATAACCTATACAGCTACAATTTTAATATACCATTCCTGATTGGTTAATTAAAGGCAGTTAAACATCAAATGATCCACGTACCCCCTAACCAGTGTGGAGCTTTCTGGTTGGGAACACAAGTAAACAGAATTGGACCATCAGCACCCAATTTGTTAAAATTTGTTAAAGAAACACTTTCACGTTTCAGTCATTTTAAAAGGACAAACATGTTATCAGTGATTGATGACTAAATTTCTGGGAAAGGTGTTACATCCATGATAGAAACACAGAATTAAAACTGAGTACTGAGAATAAACGTACAGAAAGACTTCATTTATATCACAGGATTATTAGAAATTTTTAAGAAAATATTTTTGTGGTTTTTATTTTCTCAAGTACCCCTTGGAGTGTCCCAAAGTACCCCCAGGGGTACATGTACCCCCATTTGAGAAACAGTGGTCTAGTTAACTATTATCTTGCACACAAAGCTTCCATTGGCTGCGACAGTCAGTGGAAAAGGACTTTTCTATTTCTATCAGTGAGTCGACAAAAACCAGGAAGGTCCTGTTTAGTCATGAAGACCTTCCTCTAACTGGGATAAGGTCAGCATTCGATGAGAAACAGCCTTCGCAGTTTGAAATTGTAATTATTAGTAAACAGGGCGAAATTCATTCAAGCATAAATGTTTGAACGAATATTTTCATCCTCTTAGTTTCCAATGTCAAACTTCTTCGCTGAGCTTTATGTACCAATATGACAACATGTTCTGTTAGCCTCTGAAATAAAAAGCATAACTTTTCCCCACATCACCTTGCACGCTTTGTTAACATTTTCTAAAGTAAATCAGTTATGAGTTATAGGTTTGTCTTTTGTGTTTCTGCTTGTGGTGGATATTTGAGGAAAGTTCAGCGAAGATGCCAGCCAACAAACCAGAAAGACTGATCTTCACTGATAGATGTCAGGCAGGTGCATCACTGAATGATAGCTGCTGAGGTTTCCTGAGTCTGCACCACATGACAAGATATATGCTGATACAGGATTTGGCCTTTAGTTTAAAGTAACAACTACTCACGGATCAGAGTGAGTGGGGTAAGGTCTATGGAGATGTCATGCTGTTCGCTGGTCAGTTTGCAGGTATGGCTCTCCAGATAGTCTCTGTGACAGGCATATTCGGTCACCCACTCCACCTCATAGCGACAGTTTGAGCTGGCTACCATCTTCGGGGCGCTGCCCTGTAAATAAAAAAAAAGAAAGACATGGATATGAGATTAAAATTTAACAAGCAGATAGCTTTTCTTTTAAATTCACGGGTAGAAAAGTTGTTAGAGCTGCATGACCTACCGGATGCCTGCTTGATGGACAGATGAGAGTGATGGTGGTGGCAGGTTCATGGTCTTCACAGAACTCCGGACGAGGCGTGTCCGCGCTTACGTTATAATGTAACTTTAAACTAGAGGGGACAGGAGACAAAATGAAAAGAAAAAGGTAGAAAAGGTCAGTACATTTAAAACAAAAGATGAACTCATCATCTAAATAAGAATCTCTTATACACATCAGCTCATTGAGGACACATGAGGTTAAAACTAAAGTAACTTCACTTCTCTAATCCTCTTCAAACAGAGACAGAAAGCATCTGGGAGATCTTTCTAATACTAAACAGAGTTTGCAATAATAATAAAAAAAGGTACCTGTCACTGGACACCCGCTCCAGCTGCCCTGTTGGAAAGCCCATGTTGAAGGAGTCCTGACCCTTGACCAGGCAGGCTGCAGAGCCCTCTGGACAGGATGTATCTGGGCCGTCTGAGACGATGAAGACAGCATGAGACAAATGAGTCATTAGCTTTTGTGATGGATTTTCAAGTGTATCACTAGCCATTCTTAGATTATATGTTCCAAAACCCCCACACAGTTAATTCATGGGTAATAAAAATAAGCACGTCATTCGTTTTCTGGTGAATATGTTGGAGAACTGAGCAGATGGGGAGGAAGCTGCAAAGTAAACTGAACTTAAGATTCCCCAGCTGGGCAGAAATATGACTTGAATTACATGCTTATTTTATTTAACCTATTGAGACCACATGCATCACATTCCTAGTCGTGACAAAGTACAAACTAAGTTCAAAACGTGGAAAAAAAAAATATTAAAGAAGAAGCACTGCTGAACTTAGATCATAACAGAGAAGTAGCTGCTAATCGCATCTAATTCAGCATCGATCTTGCATCCTGTCTCTTTTCTGAGCTCCCTCCAGCCACAAGAAGAAATGATGAAGGATATGTTGACTATTCCTTAACGTTTTATTCTTCAGTAGGATTTTTATTATCGAAAATTGCTCACTATTTTTCTTAAGTATTGACTTTAATTTAAAGTTTTAACAGCCACAATCAAACTGAATCGTATTTTATTTGTTTAACCTCCACAGCAAAACATTTCTTTGTGCCTGAGAATAAAAACAATAAACCTATTGTTCAGATTCCTTATTAGAGGACTGTGAAGTGCACATTTTTCAGCAGGCTATGTGTTTTAATTATGAAGTTTCTCCTTGTTTGTCTCCATTTTCCTAACCCTGACATCCATTACTTCCACGCTTGCTCAGGGACTTACTGAGACTTCGGCAGATGTTGATGTAGAAATCGATGTTATCGTCACCGTCATCCACCAAATAGCCGTCCTTCCCCTTGATAAGGGGGCTGAGGTCATGCTTCTTACCATCTGAATCAAAGACGTAGCAGGGCACCTGGACAGAGAGGAGGACAAACTTTAATAAAGCACAGGCAACTGGTGTTGAATTCAGAAGCGTCATACGTGATTTTCACCCTCCTGCAAACATAACAAGCCATTTGGACATTGAGGATTTTAATAAAAATAATTAGAAAGAAATATATAATTTTACCAAATACTGTTAAAAATGCTTTTATAAACATGCTGCTAAGGAGCAACTTTAATTAAATTTACACATTCTTTTAATCATTTCACATTAAGCTGACGTGTGACAACATGTGACATGTTGTCTGCACCACGCTGTGAACTTCCTTAGCCGTGGTAGGGTTAGAAAGTGTTATTTCCTCTCAATTGCCACATTGATTCTGATGATCGTATCAGATGCACTTAGTTTCTTTTTACGTAGTAACGTCTAAGTCAGCCGCCCATCAGATGATACTCCACGTACCTCTTTATGCGGCTTGAATTTCTCTTTTAGGCAGGCGGTGTAGGTCTTCCACTCAAAGTAATGTACACACTGAGAGACTGCAACAAACTCTGGAGTCCCCTGCAGCACACAAACACAGAAACACCGGAGCATGAATAAGAAAGATGGATGCATGGAAATGAGATCAACAAGGATGTTTCTGAGGCCAAACAAAAACAACCTGCACTTGAAGTCAAGCTATTTAAAACTTATCATGCTAAAATGCTAAATGACTCACCAAGTTTATTTTTAACAGAATGATGGTGAAGAGTTTTTGGACATCTTTATTTTGACAGGGAAACAACTCAACATTGAAATAAATATTGATTTAATTGGTTACATCCACAGAACAGCCACAGTTTGGTTCGTTTAATGATTTACTTCTCTTCCAGTATGCTGACACTCCCAACTGTTTAAACTCACAGACGATTAATTTCATCTTTCATATCTTTTGCTGAATACAACCACCAAACTAAAAGTTTCACTTGGATCTGAATATCTATCTATCTAAATAGTGAATTGTAGGCCTGAATAAAAACAGTAAAATACAATGAAAACAGAAAATTCAGGGGTGCATTACAGCAAACGAGATATTTGAGAAAAAGGCATATTTACATTGAGAAATTAAGAAACTATTTAGTAAATATTCCACATCTGGAGGCAGCAAATGTATCTTTCATAAATTGAAAAGTTAAATTTACTTGTTTGTCTGCTTGTTTTCTTTCATTCTAACTAAAAACTGATAAGTTTTGTGATATCTGTCTAGAATATATTACAAGTCAAACTCAAACTAACAAACTAACTAAAAAAAACATCTATAATTACAACAGTGTTGGTAAAGAAACTTTTCTTTCTTCTACTGAAACTAAAGTGAAATTTAGAGGAGTGATCATTTCTTTTTCACTGTGAAAAAGTCTTCAGTGACTTCAACAGGAAATGCAGCTTCGATGAAAACCCACCACTCAACTCAGCCCCAAACCACATACACACTCATAAGTGTAAAAAGCATGAGGTGAGTCATTCTTCTACATTTTTTCCATTTAAAGATTGAACAGATAACACGGCTGTGCATTATTCCAATAAAAACAATCTTAAAGTCACAGATGCAGCTAAATGAAAAGGAATGAGTGGAAGAGTCCCTTGATTCCCAGCATACTTCACTCTATAACAACAAGTTAGACCAAACCATTTCCAGTCCACTTTTAACTAAAGACTGGAAGGTTTAAATCTGCTGCAAATTTCACAAAAACTGCAAAAATGTGAGTTAAGGCCACTTTTTGCTACAATTACACTCGATGGAGTTAGAGGGGACATAAATTGCAACGTTCATTAGCCATGCATTAATTTATGCACACAAGTAAAACTTACTAAGCTGAGCCTAAAACTGAAGTTTAACATCAGACACGGGTGGCAGCTGTCTAACTCAGGCATTTCAGACGGGTTTAATATATGCAAATACCTAACAGATTTAAAGATCAGCCATTACATTGTGACAATTTGCCTAATAATAATAGGTCCACTTTGTGTCAACAAATGGACAGAATTTCTAGTACATAGACCGGCATAGGTCCTTTGAGTCATGGGAGTTATGGGACAGGGTTTTTGTGGATTACTTTCTTCCCACAAATGCCATCTGATCTAATCAGACTGGGAAATTTCTGGAGATGAACTGGTCAGTTAGCATTGTTTTCAGAGACCTTCCTAAGCAGAAGTTTCTGCAGGGCCCACTCATGTCCTGTTGGGTGATGCTGCTACTATAGCATCACCCATATGTAGGGCATAATGGGTCTGCAAAATGTTCATGTAGGTGGCAAGGATTTAGTCACGCCCATACAAATGCTGGGATGCAAGATGTTTTGACTCATCTACATACATATGCTTTTAGTTTAAGGATTGGCAGCTAAACTAATGTGAACATCATGCTTTAACCTTTAGCAATGAAGCTAACATTCCAAATGAAAAGGCTGAAGAAGCAGTGAGTTCGCTTAAATCCTGGGAGTAAATAACACATGTTAATCTGCAAACTGGCAAACAGCCGTGCAGCTGACGAGTAGCCACAGAGGGCTTAAACAGCTGCTGCACCATCAGCACAGACCACACAAAAAGGTAAATAATGCTGAACACCGATCCATTATTTCATTATTTTGGACGTATTCCTACGCCGTCCTGTTAGAAAAGCTTGAATCGCATTTCCGATAACAGACGGTGAAGTTGACCTGTGAGCCTTACCATGGTTTTCCCACACTGGAAGCTGATGCTCGCCTGGATGTTGTTGTCGCTGCTGGGACATTTTCTTGTACTGTTGTAATCGAGCACAGTGCCAGAGAGCCTTTTCAGGGATAAATCACCTGCGCAGAGAACACAGAGAGTCAATAAACGCCTCATTTTCCAAGACCTTAAACCACGATGCATTTCACTGATGACAATTTTACTGCCAAGTGCCAATAATGATTCTTTAGCATTATATTACTTTTGATTTATTGATTTATTTCAACATTAAAGGATGGAAAGGCTGATTACAGCACTGAGGATGAGTGGTGATAAATATCCAACACTGATAACAGAATGTTTTTATGACACCAAAAGTAGTCTGTTTCACCTTTTCCCTTTATTGAATCCAGATTTCTCCAAATCCAAAATGAATAATTGTATAAATCTTACCAAATGTGGTTGTTTACAAGAAAAGCTAAGATTCTTAGAGCAAACTAAGATGCACACGCGCTAATTCTCAGGCTTCTCGTGTCCATGTTAGTCAACATTATCATGCAGTTTGGCTGAATGATATTTTAACCCATTGACCCTCAGTGACCCGGCAGGTCGATGTAAACAGTGCAGGACTGAAACGCAACCCGAGGCTGTGCACTTTACTATTTTAAGCACAATGTCAGAAGTCTTCATTAATAATCTTCATGTTGTCTGAAAAAGAAAACTTGAGTCCAGTGGAAAACTGGATTTATGAACTGGGAAGTTAAATAAACTCTCAGCAGTTCGGCCACAACAGATTCTCTGAGAATAACTAACATCTGTAAATGTGCTACCAGATTCTGATCTGCTTCGCTGACGGACAAGAGAAACAATGCAAGAAAAGGAGATGGAACACAGCCAATTCATCTTGAACCGTTTATTTAACTGATGACCTCAACACAAAAAATGTATTCTTTCACAATTTAGGTTTTAAATAAACTTGGATGAGAATTTGTGTGTGTTTATGTGTGTTTCTCTGAACCCTGTGACCTGCCAGACCGCTATCAGGAGCACAATATCCTTTATTGTCTTCTGCAGCAGCAGTTTATATGTAAGCAGCAGCGTGACCTACCAACACCGAAATCTACTGCTGCCAGGAACGTCTTTATCTCCAGACTGTTCAGCTGAAACAGATTCAAAACCCTGTCTATTACACCCCGACTTCCTCTGATATACCAGTTTTACCCTCGTATTTTAACAGTACATCTTTAAGTGCTTGCGACAGACTTGCAACAAGAAACAAAGGTTACGTATTAATCCAGATATAAACTGGATGTTTTGACTCTCTCAAACTCATTAGTTAAGAGCCAATATTTGCCATCTTCCTTCAGCATTTTCGACGTGCTGAACAGGTCCTACACTCAAAGGTTTTCAAGCAGAAGTTGAAATAAAGAATCAAGAATCACTTATTATCATAATGCTAGCATAATGAAAACATCAAATGCAACATCACCCAAAGTAGGCCAGGAACTACTATATGTAGAAATACTAACAATGAATTTTTATCTTTGGGGTAAAATTAGGATTGTTCGAAAAATAAAAAAATATATATTCAAAAATGATCATTTTATCATCTTCATTATCAACAGCAACAGTTTAATAACTCAAAAAGATAAAGATAAAAAACAGTTTAAGTATTTAGAGTTGATAAAAAATGTTTCAGATCAGTGCCTTTTCAGTAGGTTTTGACACCACAATAGCACAACGGATGACTGATAAGAAATAGATCCAACATCTCTGACAACAACCTTGATATGCCGATTAAAGAAAAACTAAAAACTGACACTTTATATGAGTAAAGAAAAAAAGGGGAGGAGAAGGCCAGATTTCAGATGCATCAACATGAAAAAGTGGAATATTTTCAATAGATTCACAAAATTGGAAAAAACAAATGATCAACGTTCCTGTAGAAAAGGAAATTATGCAAAAAGAAGAAGGATTAAAAGTAGAATTAATATAAATCTTAAAAACTAGCAAACCAATCTCCAAACCAATGTGAGGTTAAACTGAAATATTATAGAAGCACAAGAAAAATGACAGCATGTTTGTAACAAAGTTGACCACTTGGCTGTGGTCAACCAGAAACTCCCACCTGTTGTGCACGACGGGAAGCCTAATAAACGTAAACTACCACCTCATTCTCATCAGAATGAAAAACGAAACTTGGAAGACTTTAACTTTTTTTTTCTGACTAAAGAGCCTGACATAGAATTTAAATACAAACTCTCTCTGAAAAGAAAGCCCCACAACAAATGGCATCACTTCCTGAGGAGGTAAAAAAAAACAAAAAAAAAACTTGTTGCACCGCAGAATGCTGTAGAACATCCTGCATGACAATAAAAGGGAAATACATCAATATACTGATCAAATGATCTTTTATAGCTGGTAATAAAAGCTGCAGACACAACTGGTAGCCAGCTACCCTCTGCTAAAGCCATATCCAACAAAAGTGCCATGTGTTGCGGAGCGTAACATCACCTCTGACCCAGCTCACCTGCTTATAAGTCATTCTGGTACTCTAGGTTTCATGCCACAAGGCCCGGAAATTATGAATCTGCCAAACTAACCCATCCACATTTAGATACTTATCAATGCAGTGTCATGCACGACTACTTTACCATGTCAGAGAAATGACAGGCTGACTGGTATCATATTTCCTGGTATTGGCTCCAGTATTGGTGTTGACTTGTACTGCGCTCTTTTCTCTGCTCTACTTGTGTTTTGCTGCCCTGGTTCACAGCAAATATTATTGTCCTGGCTCTGCTCTCTGTAATAAAATTATCAGGTTTTCTGACATTGTTTCTTTGGCTGTAGATAAACTTTAATGTTGATCGTACTGAAGCATTTCGGCAACCAGGAAGCCATAATCCTCTAATGTCAACATATTCCACAATAGCAGCCACCTCCAAAAGATGTAAAAAATGTTAAAGAGGATAAAAAAGAATGGTCCAAGAATTGAACAGCATGAAAAATTTATTAAGATTTGCATTATAATTCAGTGCATCTAGTATGGTACAGTGTTGTGTAACTGCAAGGATTTAGATTTAAGAAAAAACTAGATGTAAATTCAAAATATAAATGGATTCTGTGTAGTTTCTGGGACAGAGTGCATGAATAAAGCCTCAAGCAAGCAGTACAAAAACAACAAGAGTCTGACACGTGTGTTTGTGCTGCTGAGCCTGATGATGTGTCCCTGGGTCATGTGACAAGTCAGCTAGTGTGAATAAACTGCAACTCATCTGACCATCCAGCTCAACTTCACCTATTTCCACTTCCCATGCTTGACAGTCTTCTACCTGACAAAGATGTTTAGCCAAATAAATTGCAAATAAAAGAGCCACAAAGCACTTTGTAAGGGTCAGGAATCTGAATCAGATGACACTCCCAGGCTACCAAATACCAATATGCAAGCGGGGGGAGGCTTTACCAGCACGCCACAGGACAGGCTGCTGTGGCTCTCTGAAATAACTTTCGTTGGAAGACTGTAAGGTCACAAACAAACCAGAAGATGACCCTGAAATGACTCACCACCAAGACAATGATGTATCTGAAGTTTGGAAAAGGCTTAAAATAAACCTAGTTTGCTTTTAGAGGAAGTTTAGTGACTGTGGTCACATGTGACATTTGCCAAAAAAGTTTATATCTAATATATTACCCAACATGTGAGCGATGTGACACAATGTGACAAATACTCAGCAATAAAAAGGCATCAAATAACAGACAGGCTACGTCAGCAAAAAGCTCTCATACCAATAAACCAATCCTTTTTCAAATAAAACAAAATGCAGAGATATTAAAAGGAGGCATTAATAACTAAGAAACAAGTGAATTTGACAAACATGAAATAAAAACATAGGAGAAAGTATTCAGATGTCAATTATTTGTTTTTGTCAAATCTAATTGTTTTCACTCCTGAGTAATCAATGGTTTAGTTTCTTTTGACTAACAGCTCAAAACACAGAGACCTATTTATTATTAGACACAGAAAATCAACTAGTATTAAACAAGAAGGTGGAAACAGGAAAGTTTGACTGAATTTGCTCATATAAAAAGGTATAAATAATGTTTGTGTTACTAATCTGACAATCTTACAGCTGGCTATAGACATCATTCCATCAGAAGGGTTAAGAGATAAAGCTTGAACCAAAAAATTATACAACCAAAGCTACTGAAACAACAATCTTAGAGTGACTGCTGATACAAAGCAGGAGGAGGAAGAGGTAGTTCAGCCTCATCAGCACAGAGATGAGATCTCTGATGAGGCACTGAAAGACTGATCCAAACAACATCAGTTCAATTACCATCCAAGTCTTCTGCTGTCAGCAGCAGGACTCAGGCTTGTGCTTGATGCAGCATTTAAAAGAAAAAGTGCACAGAAGTTACACCTTTTATCCATAAACCCTATCCTCATTTACAGCAAACCATAACCCAAAAAGCATTATAACATATTCCGCCTGGAAAGATCAACACATCCACTTCATACAGTCTGTTTTCAGGCATCAATATTAAGCATCTTATTATGATTTAGGATTCTTAAAAGAAAGAAATCATTTGCTTCTACTGTTATCATTGCTGTTGTAGTTAATCCATTAAAAGGAATATATTTTCTATTGAAAATATCTCAATATTTTGAAAATAACATGTTTTATCATGTCAGGGTTCCAGCTATCTCTGAGCCAGCTGAACAAATGCCTCAATTAAAACATGTTTACTTAAGCTGTGGAATATTTTTCTCCATAATATTTAAAAGATTAACCGATTAAGCATACACAAGAAACACAAATATGGAAACATCAATAGCAGCACAGAGTGGAAATCTTCTGTGTGGGTACCTGGGTAGAGCAAGACAGATGCACGAAGGGACACAAAATGTTTGCTATAGAATCAATGTTATACTACAGGAACTAAAAAGGCTGGAAAAGGCAAGCAATTTAATGCAAAATAAAGACTTTCACATCGATATAATAGTGGAAAGCAACTGCAGGCAAGCATAAATAGCTATGAAGCAGCTACTGTTATCGGAGTGTAACAGTCCTTTTTCTTAACCTCTGTAGACTCATTTGCTCTAAACTCAGAGCTGTTTTTGTCATGGCAAGAACCACATAAAAACACATTTTCCTTGCACTTTCCTTTATACTTGTAAATTGAACTGGCATGAGTTGCTCTGTGTGAACTTTCTGTAACTACACATGGAAGAACGCAGAAGAAATGTCACACTTCATTTATTACTTTCTTGCTGTAATGTTTCCGATGTTTGTATGTAAAGCACCTTGAATTGTCATGTACATGAAATATGCTATACAAATAAACTTGCCTTGCCTAGAGAAACCTGAATGATGAGTTAATCAGTTTAAAGGGTCCAAACAATGATCTGAAACAAGTTTCACAGTTACCAGCCCCCTCTTCTTTCCAGATATTGCGGTGAATTTTCTGCTGTGTGGTTTTCATCAGACACATGAGACACTACTTTCCACCTTACGACTAAAAAACATGAACAAATGGTGAAGAATATATTAATAACGATGGTGAAAGATGTTCAGTTCTGGCCAGAAGATGCTATAAAAAAACACTCCTACAGTGAGTAAACAAATATACAGAAGGGAAGTTCCTTTAAGTTTGTCTAGTAGTACAAAGGTGATAAAATGTTCACTCATATAAGCCTATTTTAAGTAGAACACAATGCCCATATTACCATTATACATATGTACTGTACAACTTGACAGAGATAGAGTGCACATTACAAACTAAAAACAAGACAAACTTCTAAATTGCAGGACAAAAATACCCGTTTCCTCTACGTTTTACCTCTTTTTTCATTTTCATACAACTTACAGTCATTTGTAGCCGGCCAGAATGGCAGCTCTTATCTGTCACTTCAGGCAGCACATCACCTATAAACTGAGAGGATGCCACCACACCTGGCTGATAAGAGGTATGTGATATAACACTGTGTCATGGTGCCAACGGCTGGCAGTACTCACCGACTGACTGATCTAGTTTGGTGGTGAGGTCGTGGGCACACACTGCAGTGTTGGCCCCACAGCTGGTTGCTGGTGAAGACTCGCAGAGTTTTAGTGTATATTTAATTTTGTTATCTCGGTCTATAGCCTCCCATTTATAACTGCAAGACAAAGAATAAAAGAAATTAAGCGAAACAGAAAAGACAATCTGAAAGTGAACAAGGGCTTCAACGCTGCAGATTATGATCACATTGAAAAGGGCAAACATTTTAATAAAACATCTAATAAGTAGCTTTAAAATAATAGCAAATAGCTCAATTATATATCTACAAAAAAGCAAAGACAGTGGCAGCTTATGTTTCCACCTTTTGAAAGGGAAGATTTACTGATGGTGTTTTTATTAGCTTCAAGGTTTACAGAAGTCATATGAGATAATGAAAAATTTTAAGTCTTCATAGATAGATGTATGTCAGTGTTATATTTTAGTACATTTAGATGTGATGCATTTCTTTCTATTAATAACCTGGGCTGATGAAGTGTTACTGGTTAGGCAAAATATGTCAAACAGGGAAATGAAATGCAGCCAGTCTGAATTTGCGGGTTGATATTAACTGGTTATTATCTCACTCTTAAAGTCAATATTTAGACAGCAGCAGCAGAGCTCCACTGAAGGAAAACAATATTTTAGCAGAATACGCAAACATAATAAATAGACATTTAGCGTTAATTTACACACAAAGTGTTATACCTCTCTTGTGTAACGTATTTATGTGGACTGTCACAAACAAGCTAGCTGTGATGTATAATAGTTTTGTGTAACATTAGCAGTTAGCTTGGTTAAACTTTTAGCTTGATAAAAACAAACAAAATAATACGTAAACCAATATTTAAATTGCATAATATGGATGAAAGTCATAGCTCATCTACTTCTCTGTAAATCTTACCAAAAAAGCCCGCTTTAAATCAAAATAATAACACTTTTGTGCCTGCAATGGCTAATTTACCTCAGCTAGCTTACACCACTTGGAGGGGTGCCGTTACACAAAAGCTAAAAAGTAAACACTGATATTATAATTGAAACAAAGAGCTGACAGTGTTTGTGAGCTGGTTTTAGCATGAGGTAAATGCCAAAGGTCGCGTGATAGAGGAGCGTGTCTGGAAATAAACAATTTAGCATCAACTGACACTGCAAAATCAATTTATTTAGTTATGGCACTATGGGTGTTTGAAAGAAAACAGAAAAGGATGAAATCCTAGACCATTCAAACGTCATTCGATCTCGTTTAAGCTGATTTTTTTTCTTTTCATTTCATTTGCTAGGAGGTGTGTTTGATACCTGCAGAGGTCCTGATACGACGGGCTGCTGTCCAACGCCGCTCCGGACCGGACCATCAGACACGCCAGAAACCACAGAACCAGCTTCATACGCGGCCAGCGAGGAGATTTATCCTGAAATAACATGTTTACCGTGCTGGATACTGTCTGTGGAGCCGAACTAAGACGACATGATACAGCAGAGTGTTTCAGCTCTGACCCAAAGCAGTAGGAAGTGACTGCGCCACATGACACGGCATCACATGACTCTCACGATGCTGACTAATGACGTGTTCACTGTCTGTGGGAAATATTTGCCCCGCCGTCCCCGGGATGAGAGCCAGGTTTTATCTCAATACGTTGAACTGATATTGAGGAATAAATCTGCAGACTTCTTAATGTATTGCAAGGTTTA